>CABEEJ010007856.1:2500-27559 GCA_901482245.1 Timema douglasi | reverse complement strand
CGACATCCATCAACATCTCGGGTTAGATCTTTTTTTACGGTCGCAATACTTGACCTTTAGTGTCCGAAAAATTAAAAAAGATATATATTTGCGTTAGCTTGAAAATTATTGGTTTTATAAAAATATTCTTCAAATAAAAGATTTGTATTATAAATAGACTTACCTATTTGTAATTACAAGTAATTTCATATATCGAATAGTTTCGGAGATGTGATAAAAAAAAATGAGAATTTATGCATCAAACTGGAACTTCTATAGTAATTTTTCGGAAAAAAAAAGAGAATAGCCATTTTGTTTATAATATTCATCAATATTTAAAAATGAAATTTAATCAAAATCGATAGAGATTATTTTGAGAAAATCAATTTTTGTCTCTTTTTTGCCTTCAGTAAACTATCCTTAGTTTTAAGGTTAGATATCTAATTCCAAAATCCTCCTGTGACAAACCAATGAAAACCATAGATACCAAGTCTTAGCTCGATCGGTAAAATAGTTTAGGCTCTAGTCCGAGGTACAGACAGACAGACAGACAGACGAAAATTCAAAAAACACTTTTTCGAATTCGGGGGTCATGAAACATCAAAATTCATCAAACTCTTGAGTTCGATTTCTTTTAACGATCACAATATTTTCTCTGCCTGTAAGATAATGAGAAAATAAATAAAACACAACAGTTTGAAAAGCATAGTAATATTTCATTATGTATTAAAACACTTTACCATTTGAATGGAGAACTGACAGTCTGTGATGATAAATGTAAAAGGTATATATAAATATCATGCTAATGTGCACTTAGTTTTCCCTCAAAGTTTTTAGCCTTTCATTTATTGACTACGTGATTTCCCCACCAAAGAATAGTATGATTTTGCTAGGAAGAACAGTAAAAGTTAGTTACTAAAGTTACTAAAACCATTTTAATATATTCACACATCATTTGATGTTATCTGCAGTTGTTTCTTTTTATAGATACTATCAATATCTATAAAATAACAAAAGTAACATAGTCAAATGTAATCAATGTTGACTGCAAAGACATATACTTGAATTTTCTCTTCTGTTCTTCCAACAAAATCAGGGTGTAGAACCAAGCATAATGGGATTGCTTGCTACCTCTAAAGAAAAACGAAGCGTATATATGTCTTAAACTTGACTAAACAAACATGTTTGCTTGTTAATCTGTTCTTGAAACCAGAACAGGAAATAGATAGTAAAAATAACTTTTCTTGTTGTGTGAGGACAGTGAAAATATATAAAGTTGCATCCATTTAAACAATTAATACAGATATATGTTTACGCCAATGTTAGACATACCTATGAATAAACTACTTCATTTTTCTAAGGAATTCCAAAACTTAAGCATTATTTAATAATGTAAGAACCCGCTTCGCTTGCCACATGTTCTTACACGCTAATTTCGTGTTGGACTAGACTGCTGAAGACGGGAAGATCGGGGTTCGATCCCGGTCGGATGCACTGATTGCATTTCCACCAAATTGGGCCTTCATATTCCTTAACACATTAGTGTAATTAGTACTTAGGCGTATTATCTGAATAGGTAATAAGACGTGGTACTAATAAAATGTAAAAATATAAATGCCATGAAACGACCCCAGTCTCTCTACATATTAAGGCATTTAACACATGGGGTGATACCGTTAGAGCGGATATACTGCATGCTGCTCCGTCACAGCATAGGGCATATACCGCAAGGAGTGCTACCATACACACTGGATACAAACTGTTCTATTGCTCTATTGTGGGATACTTTAGTGGATATCATCACTGAGGGAACTACATGGTTAATATCGGGAAACAGCGTTCCCACTATCGTTTTGTGTGGTCAATATCCCTTCATATACCACAAGGAGTGCTACCATACACACTGGATACAAACTGTTCTATTGCTCTATTGTGGGATACTTTAGTGGATATCATCACTGAGGGAACTACATGGTTAATATCGGGAAACAGCGTTCCCACTATCGTTTTGTGTGGTCAATCTCCCTTCATATACCACAAGGAGTGCTACCATACACACTGGATACAAACTGTTCTATTGCTCTATTGTGGGATACTTTAGTGGATATCATCACTGAGGGAACTACATGGTTAATATCGGGAAACAGCGTTCCCACTATCGTTTTGTGTGGTCAATATCCCTTCATATACCACAAGGAGTGCTACCATACACACTGGATACAAACTGTTCTATTGCTCTATTGTGGGATACTTTAGTGGATATCATCACTGGGGGAACTACATGGTTAATATCGGGAAACAGCGTTCCCACTATCGTTTTGTGTGGTCAATCTCCCTTCATATGCTCGTATAAGATAAGTTTCTCAGCACTGGTCAGTCGAGGTTGACAGTCATTCCTTCTTACCCCAGCACACCACCTTCCAATAAAACTGAGAGTGAGGAGATTTGGCAACAATTGACCAAGAGAGAGCGAAGATGGAGCTTTTCTTTATAAGGCCTGCCTTTACCTCAGAGCTGATTTTGGGTGTAGTCTTCCCTTATCATTGAATGAGTGAAGCCCGTCATTCACCCTGAATCCATGTTGATCTCTCTGGCATCCCATACCGCTTGACCACATGTGCGTAGCCATACGACTGATGACCTTACACCCTTCATATCTATGTTTATCCCCAGATGTGGGGAATCAAAACTGTTTCAACCCCATTGGATTAAAACTAAGGCTGTGTGGGATCTCAAACTTCGGGAAAGTGGTTGTTTACGAAATTTAAGCGAGAAACAATATTTTCCCGGATTTTTCGGGGGAAAAAATTTAATTGGAGTCAGGTTATTAGATAATTTTTTTTAATTTGCTTTGAAAATTTTATCAATATAAATTAACCTTATCTTCCGTTAAGTAGATGGACACTCGAAACTTCATTCGCTTTTAATTTGTAGCTCCTTACAAAACAACTGAGCGCCATTAAATAAGATAACCACACTGGAAGAAATTAAATATATATCCGGTAACTATCCCTGAGTGGGTTTAACGCAGAAAAACATATTTTTAGCGTAAAATAATGATGAAAGTGTCTTTTAAATATCAAACTATGCACTAAATCTACCTACAACACACTATTTGGCCCAAATGTATTTATTCAGATTAGTTTGAATATTATGATATTTTATTTTGGAAGTATTTATTAAAATTCACGCTATGAGTTTCTTATTTAAGAACTATTTTAGTCAATCTTAAAATACATTTTTAGAATTTATTGATATTTATATCAAACATACTTGATAAAAAACACAATTATAATGGTTACATTAGACCTAGTTTTTCTATTTACAATATATCAAAAATTTTTATTAAACACTTGTTAGACATAATAGTAAGTTTTTATTTGGAAAACTTACAGTTTAAAAAATACACAATATACAAATATTGAGGGCGTATAATCTTTTCCTTTAATCCTTTTTAACAAGATTACAGAAGGCAAATTTATTGTGCATACCAATTACTGCAGCCGAATCAGAGTTTGTGTCCCTTTTCCTGACTATTCAAACTATTTTTGACATTTACGACTACACTTAACTCAATTGAAACTACCAAATTATTTTTCTTGGAACGATTGGGAAAGCTAAGTTTAGACTAAAATAACAAGTTTGAAAAATGTATATAATCCTAAAGTGAAAAATTATTTTTAATTCCCCCCCNCCCCTATTTCCCTACCCATTCCTGCGGGAAATCGTTATTTACCACCCGAAAATTCCCCGAAGTCAAAATGTAATTCCCACACAAGACTAGTTAAAACATCAGACAGTATTTATAAACTCCTCTTTTTAGAAGGTCCATGCTCTTCCCGCTAGTTAATTCAATGTGTAGAGAAACAGTTATCAATTGAAACATCGTAGAAAGGAAATGAGGATTCTATACTAGGTGAAAAAAAACTAATGGCACAGAGACGGAATTTTCTCTATTCGTGGTAAAAAAAAAGTGTATTAAGCGGTTGGTGGGAGAGGTAAAGGGAAATCTTATCGGGGTCCTTCATTCTTTCCTAAGCTCGGTCTCAGGTGTTTTGGAAATATGTTTTTTTTCTTTTCAGTAATATGGTGTAAACCTTATGAATCTTTTTTAGCTATGACTTTTATCATATTTTTTTTAAAATCAAGTCGTGTGTGGGGGTTTTTTTGTAAGAGAAAGAGAGGACATTTTAAATGAAGAGAACAATTATATTTTAAAGTGCCGTTGCTTTGAATTGATTCCTTATCACAGGGTGTTGGCTAGTTTTAGAATAATTTCTCTTTCATCCTCACCCTTCCTCCATGCAAATGAGAGCACACTTTTTTTTCTAAAGTCAACCTTGATTTTAAATGAAGAGGAACACAATTATTTGATTTTTGTTGAGTTGATTTTGAATTGATCTTCATCTTTCTCTTTCATCCAGACGAAAATGAGAGTAGACGTTTCTTATAAAAGTCAACAATTTATATTTTGAGTTGAGTGGATCGCATTTGAAATAGGGGACATACTAAATGAAGAGGATATCAATAATTATTACTTTTAGCAGATTTGCTTTGAATTATCACCGATATCTCTCTCTCTCTCTCTTTCTCTCTATCTCTCCACTCAAATGAGAGTGCACTTATTAGTAAGTCAACCTTCCATTTAAATGGGAGGATGGAGGGGGGTAACAATATTTATTTGAGTATTGTTGTGGCTATAGCTCCATAATTTGTTTTTTTAAACAAATTTCGGGTCCTTTGCTTGAGTGTTTGAAGGGAAGTTGTTTCGAATCCCAGCTGTGGTTGAAATATTCCACCAAATTTAAATGGTTTTTGGGTAACTATACTCGAGGCCCAAAATTTGTCACTCATTACAAGCTAAACCTCTGCGTGGGGTAAGGAGAATTGTTGGGGAGCAGACAATAAGAATCTCGCCTGAACAAATTCCCATCTCGGTAGATTTTTTTCTGTCAATTACACTTTTTATTTGGTAAAATAACTTTAGAACACGCGTCTTTAGGGAGCTATACAACCTTACTGCCAAAGTTTTGAAATTGGTAACAAATTCCTAGTCGGCATTGTATTGGCGAATGCTACCACTAGTTCGAAACCCGATGTTAACCTTTCAACTTAGGGGTTGAGGATTTTATAGACAAGCGATTGTAAAATTATGAATGTTACCTGTTTAATTTGGTTATGAATTCGAGGGAGGGGGTAATGCATAAAAAAATCATGTTTTAAAATCTACTCTCATAAGTCAAGTCCATCAAACCTAAATAATTCTCCTCAGTAATGTATTAGGCAAGCCGTATAATTTGTTTTAGTAAGAGAGACGTAATTTTAGCTGGCTTGGGGAGAGAGGAGGGCTAGTCTGGAGTTCGTTACCAGAACGGCTATGGTTATTTATAATATTTTAAGCTATTCAACGTATATCGTGCACTTGACGAGAATTCAATACCCCCGTATTATTTGAGGGAACAATCATTACTGCTTAGATTAACACTCCCGATTTTTTTCGGGAAAATAATCATTGGAATTATACAGGATGTCCATCATGACCCTGTATCTACCAAGGACCAGAAAAAAACAAACCAATTGTTGTATCAGCTAAGTATATGGTTTATGTTAATACTCTCGATTTGTCTGTGAAGTAAACATTATAACTGTTTGTATAGTAGGTAATGGGTTAACAATTACCAAACATATAACGTGAAAGAGGGAGGAGAGGGGATTATAGTGAGGGGGCGATCAGCCACAGATATTCAACAGAGAACAGGACTGACTGATCCAGTGCCAGAATTTACCGCCTGGGTCAGTCCACAGAGAAAATATACTTTTCCCCATGGTCAGTCTTCGACTATAAACAGCTCAGAGGCAAAAAGCCCTTGATGTAGTATTGCTATTCTACAATAAGATACAATTACATTAACCGCTTTAATATACCGTCATACTATGCCTGACAAGTCAATGAGCCTTTGTGTTGTAATATTCATATTTTACTGATACCTAGGATATAACATAATGCAATATTTTTCTTCCGGTAGCTGTCATTAGCGTTTAGTGGGTTTGAACATGGGGGTTGCTGTTTGGGAAGTATAAAAAGGGGTAAGGGTCTACATCATGATCAGATCTTTAAAAATATTCTTTGAACCCCTACAACTAAACATATTTACAAAAATACAATAGTTTATAAGATCTGTGATCGAAATAATTATATAAATATGACCAATTTAATTTAATTTTTATTATTTGATTTTCTCATGTTTGGATTTATTTAATCGGTGACGATGCTTGTTTTGTCTATCGGTAGTGAATTGTGGTGCTCTTATTAGTTGTAAGCGATAAACCAAATACAACTTTTTTGATTTTTTTTAAATAAATAAAACATCTACAGCTAAATCAACCTTCATATATTTATAATAAAAATATAAACTAAATAAAGTTATTGAATATATACTAAAAATAGTCTATATACAATAAATTATATGTGAAATATATTTAAGAAACATCTACCAGCTAATAATATTATACAAATAACAAAGCACACATTTACTTTATGACACAACGAACACCATAGGTTTATACTTTTGTAGGTCGTAGAAAATCTAAATCACTATTAAATTCCCTCTGATTTTTGTATTATTATATCATTAAGAGGACACTTTGTTTTTAACTCAACTTTTTGTTGTTGAAACTTAACATATATACATATATAAATATATTTATACAGCAGTATGTAAATGTGCTTATGTGTGTGGGTGGGGGGAGGAGCGGGGGGATGGGGTGATACCTCAATGTTTTGAACGCATCAAAAACATATTGAGATGATTCTACAATCATAAGCAAAGAATTATTATATATGATATGTATGATATTAATAAGGTCCTTTTGGGGTAAGCTATCAATTATTTTCTCTGGTTAGCTATCTAGGCTGCTCTAATTTTAACCAATAGCTTCCTGAAATAATAAAATGAAATTTAGTGGTTAAAAACTTCACTACATTATTTGAATTGGATACATACTACGTGACGATATTAGCAATTTATGGCTTCACTGTATGATCACCGGAATATACAGAGTCATATATCTTATACCATGGTCAGCAGTATCCTCAAAAAACGACTACAATATATAGGCCACTCGCTATTTAACTAAAAATGAAAAACTCCACCATCCAGTAATATTGCAACAATTCCTAACGAATGTTTCAATACAATATAAACATATTTTAAATTGATAGAAAAAAAAATTTAATGAAAAATTAGTTGGCCTCAAGTCATTTGGCCTAGAGTCTATTGGTCCAAATTCCAACTTCACAAAAAGTCAGTTGGCCTAAAGTCATTTAGTCTAAAGTTACTTGGCCTGAAATTAATTTGGCCTAAAGTATTTTTGCCTAAAAATAAATTTTAGCTAAAGTCAGTTGAACTAAATAATTTAGCCTAAAATGAATTTCTAACAAGAAAAAAACTGAGGTTGTTAAAATCATCAAAAGTCAGTTGCCTGAAAATACATAGCTAATTAGATAAGTAATTAAAATCTAATATAAAATTTAATTATATCTCTAAATTAAGCCATCAGTCCTAGTCGTAAAAAATATGTTAGTATGCCTGCGGGAATAGAAAAATAACTAGCTAGTCATTTGACAGATTGAACATTAGCTGAGTCATGGTTGCTACTGACTGCTGCCAAGCGATTATTGTTTTGATTGTACCACGATAAGGTGTACATACTCTTGCTCAGACAGTACTTTAGTAGAAGTGCCAACCTATCCCCTCGTCCTTTCACAAAATAGCATTTAGTAAATTAGTTCTCAAACTCGAAGCTAGGAGCGCTAACTTGTTGTCAACTCCAATTGTCTTTTGTTTTGTAGTTTTTTCTCTCACCTCTTTAGTACAAACTTTTTTCTTTCGTTTCTTATTTTCTGCACTCGTCATCGTAAAGAAATTCAACAGAGTCCCGTAAAGTGTGAAAAGGATTTTCCCTCACTATCTTCTCTGTTCTATTAAGCATCAGTGGCGCGTCCTTCATTTCTGTCGACAAAGGCAAGAGCGGCAGGGGGAAAAGTTTCCCAGCATTCCTCTCTGGATGACAGCCATTCTTTGGCTGGTGAGTTTTTTTTTATAATGTCCTAAGCATCAAGTACACACTTGGAGAAGGGTGCGCCGATCAAATAAGACGTCGACAAAACGAGCTCTTACTTGCTCGGTCGGAGGGTTGTTTCCAGTGGTGAAGAGCGTGGTCGATAATTACGTTACAAAAAGGGGTGTTGTTGGACTACTTTTACACTTGTACTTCACACAGTCCTGATGAGAGTCGCAAATACCAGGACCGGATTAACACTTTTGGGGGCCCTGTGCCATGTATTTTATTATTTTACCTAAGAAATTGTGTCAATAAAAAATCAATGTTTATTTTTCTGTCAAAAGTCAACGGTACCACCTGCAGATATGTAGTATTTCCGGTTCACCAAAATCAAAGGTTGCGTTCATTTATAAGCATGGATTGTCAGACCCCTCGTAATACCAGACTACAAGTGCCTATGACGAAGAATATCAGGTATAATAAATCAACAGACAGGGATTCGATTATGGAATTTCGAGTTAAATTTGGGATACAATTTACGAAAAACATACAAATAATGAAAGAGTGAAATATAATATTATTACAAAATAAATATGACAAGTCACAATGATTTATTCGCAGGGTGTTTGGGGGACCCTACCTAACCACGTGAGTCTTTGTGTGTGGCACACTATTGAATCCGGGCCTGGTAAATACTATGTGACATTGACTTAATTATACATAATTTAATTAAATGAAAATACACTAATACTAGTGAGTCATTTCATGGATGGCTACAGAATATCATAAAATATATTCAAACCTTTTTAGTGACTAACGTTCAATTTATAGAGGCCTTGCTCGACTTTCTAATAAAGGTTTCCTCGTCAAAGACTATCAACCTTACATAGATTTTGCTGCCTAATTTAAATCAAAACTTATATTTTTACCCTTCCCTTCACACCACAATAGCCCATTTAAAAATACTTATCTCCTGATCTCTATATACTTGTTGCGCCATACCAGGTAACGACATTATTTTATCAGCCCCTTAAATTTATATAATAAATATAATATGCTATTATATTCAAAATTTAACCATTATATTTATTTATTCCACTATAGAGTCACAATGCATATATTACATCATGCTTTCTTCTCTAAAAGTAAACAAGGGTGTAACTATGGAGTGACGCAATACCTACTTAATGGAAAATTCTAGAAGTAAGAATTTTCAGATACACGTCTTCAGGAGCGGAAGCTCATCCCTCATTCTTGGCCAGCATCTCATTTAGGTAACACTGTTTACAGCGTGACGGGCATTTCTGAATACTTTTAAATTCAATAAACTAAACTCTCGACTAAGATCCAGTGAAGGTCACACGCTTAATTCACGTCGGACACATAAATTGAATGTTTTAATTTAAAATATCACGTGTGATATCGGGACTCATAATCTCTTGATTTATGGCACAAATGACATTCAATAAATGATTAATTCATTTTTAATTATTGATTTTAACTATCCATACCTGTAAATAAGAGAGAAAACATGGTACATAAATAATCAAACCCCGAGATGTAAGACCGCCAAAAAATTGTCACCCAAACGAGATGGTATGACTAAATAAATAGACCACCCCTCTAGCCCCTAAAGGACGTTACAACCAATTAGGTAAGAAATGTATTATTATTTTAACCAAATATAAATATTTTACTAACCAATACACAATCATAAACAAGGAAGGATTTCCATGGTGATGTAAACATAATATGATTGCGCAGATGAGTCACAACGCACACAGCAGATAAACTGGAAATTCTCTAGGAAAATAACGCTTTGGAAGATACTATTTATACCGTTAAAATGAGTGTTGGCTGGTAAAAATCGGTTTGACTGTTTTCTCGTAATTTCAACTATTGGAAATGAGCTTATCGAATTGTACATCTTTCAGCTATTATTAAAAATTAGTTTATCTCTAAATGTTCCTCTTTAACTCAAAAACAATTACACCGATTGCGCTGAAATCTCGTATGGATATAGCTTGGACGTCTAGTTAACACCTAGGTTATATTATATTAAATTCAACAAAATTGATGTCTACTCTAGATTAGATAAGAAAATAATCAATTATATTCCTATATGTGCACAATTATGTAGTAACGCTGTAACTTCAAGACCAAGAAACTGTACAAAGGAACTTAGGAATGCCTGAAGAAGTGCACCGACGGCGCATTTTTTATATACTTTTACATATATTATTGATATCCTAACTAGTATACGTTTTACAAGAGCAATAACTGTACATGCTTAAAATTTAATTTTAACTTATGTTTTTATTGTTATAATTGCAGAAATTATAAAAAAATAGCTTCAAACTTGTCATTTTTAAGATAGTTGGTTAATAACCTAAAAATAAAGAATACAATGCAGCTTTCAAGCTAACATGAAAATGTTAAGCATAGAAAAGTTTCGTTACATGTATATTTATTGTAATTATTGAAGTCAAAGATTGTATATAAAAAGTGATATTAGGACCAAACGGTTCCGATACAGAAGCCACCATTGTGATATGTATAATCGTAATATATTCAAAAACCGTTCTTATTGTTAAAATTTTTTTAAACGTGTCATAAGTGTAAATATCTCATACAATATTGAGTCCCCTGGTGTTCATATTTGATATATCATTTACTAGGTGATTTTATAACTTGTTTTAAAAATACCCACCAAATGTTTTGTATGAACAAGAGGCAAACATTTTTTCCAGACCAATTCCATCGTATAAAATGGTGTTATACTTGCCTGAGCAGGAATATTATTTCACCTGTTTTTCAAGGATGATAATAAGATTGATTTTATTGCTCACTCTCATCTCTCCATAAAAGAAAAATATAGGATGGTTGATTTTAATACATGGAAAAGTCATTTAGAGATAGATAATATGTTTGGCTAGCAATGAAGCGGCGTTAAAACAGCAGTAAACCTTTTCAGGGGCTTGATTGTTTGATTCTGCCACTATGGGGCTTTCTCCAGAACTGAAAATATTAGGGTCTTGTTTTTATTCATCCTATCACATACACTAACGGAGAATCCTTTAGCCAAAATTCATCAATAAATTATTTGTACAGATTTAAAGCACGTGACTGCAGATCTAAGAGCCTCAACACATTCAGCTCAAGCTGAAATGCACTTATCAATTACTATAGTGTCAGAACTGTTCGTAGAAGAGATTGTCAAATTCCACGAAGGCTTGCTTAAGTTTGTATACGTTATCTATAACTTGGTTTTGAGAAGCTTAATGTTGTTCATGATAGAAGATTTTAGTGTTGATTGACTAAATACTATTAAACTAATTCTTACGTCTGGAGATCTCTGAGCCAGGGACTGTCCATATTCGATGGGCAGCTGGGTCTTGGAGCAATCCACTAGCACCAACATCACATTTTATTACGGCAATGTTGTACTCATGTAGCTGATAAATGGCAAGAGTTGAGAAGGGATGGTTTGTACTTTAACTACCAAAGTTCCAGCCAACAATTGCTCTTAACGTGCTGGAGAATTTCCTGGAAACTCTTCTAAATACTTTTTCAGTACATAAAGCCAATGATGGCAATAAATAATATATATAGACATAATAATAAATAGAATAGAAGAATAAATCAGAAAAAACATACCATTACAAATCATATATTATATAGAGCTTAAACTTTCATTAAAAAAAAGAGAGAACATAGAAACGGTTAACCTATTGGTATATTGACTAGTATGTTATACTGCCAAAGACAAGTCTAATTTAACACGGGTGTTGTGTGGATTTTGATTGATTACGTGCAACAGCCAGTCTTTTTCAGCTTCCCAATATCTTTAAGCTTCTAATGCAAACCTGAATCCAGTGTAAGGTATAATTTTCTCGCTTGTATGGAGACATATTTATTTTCTATAAAAACAGAATTTAAAATCGCACATGGGTCTGGTAGTTCAGAGACATTTCTAAATGTCTACATTAGCTAATGTTCTTGTTGCTGGTTTGGATTCACCAGCCTCACTCTCACAGCAAATGAAACATAGGGCCAGTTTCATAGTCAGATTGAGTACGACTCAAGTGTGACGCTACACGACATATATGACATCTACCTAAGCTCGTATGTAATGGGCTTGTTTTGCATATGCGACTGGTCTATTCCATTCTGATCTCGGTAGGTCTAATCCTGTATTTAGGCGCACTCAATATATGAAACAAGCCCAAACATATTATTGTTACGTGAAACGAATGGTGTTAAGTAACACTTGAAGGTTTTTGGCCAATGTTGTCATAATTATGTGCCGATTGTGAACAATCCCCTCCTAAAATCTCCAGTACACATGACAATTGTTTGTAGCACGTTCCACAGTAACCTGACACAACGAAGAGGTGTATTAATGGGTAAGAACAATTTCTAACCGCATAGCACACACTATGAATTGCAAACACGGGGCTTGTTTTCAAACTAAAATGCACGGATCACAGGTCAATGCGAATTCGCAGACACGGTCATATTTCTTATTTCGACTTTTTTGTTTTGTTTTGTCAACAGCTCTAATAACAAATCACTGCATCAATAAATGTCATGTGATGAATAAGTATTTACTCCTAAGTGGCTTATGATCACGTTTATTATTTTATAAATAATATATGACGAAGTTTACAATTTCCGAAGACTGACATAAATAGATATGTTCAAACGTCGCGTTTGGTTTTATTTATCATATTAACACTACTAAGATGTGCTATAGAAACAAATACATATGCTTAAAACATTGTTTCAAGATTTGTTGTCTCTGAATATTTATAAAGATAGGCTATCATAGCAGGCTCCAAAACAGACCAGATTAGTTTGGTGTCACAAAGAAAAATTTCAAATTGAATTGATATTAATAAAAAGATTTTTTTAGATAGTACCATGTGAGTTAAACGCTATTTCGTTAAGTAAAACATTCATAAAAAATGTAATGGGTGAACACTAATTGCAGGGTAGTCAAATAAAAAAATATATTTCCTATTTTTTCTATTAACTAACAACAGGAAATAATACACATTTATGATAAGCCCATGTATAAAATGTGTAGAAAACAGATTAAAAATAGTTACATGGTGCTATAAAATATCAAAGATAGTTTTTATTTTTACTAATACATATATATATATATATATATAATTAATGGTCTTTGTACAAAACAATATCCAAACATGAGGATACATAAGTGGGACACGTTGCAAATGTCTCTAAGTCCCATGTTATTTAATAAGTGGTTTGCTATTTTAAAATATGGATCAAAACAAAATGGAGGCATACATGAGTCACTATGGGGAAAAAAACCATACAACTTAAATTTTATAACACACCAAAAAAAATGAAATGGGGATTTTATCTCATTTTTAAAGATGTTTTACCATAAATGGCATAGTTTTGAGATCAAAGTGAATGGTAAGATGCATATAGATAACCTTCTCTATAAAAATAAATTAACTTATCTATAACATCACATCTAAATCTAAGATAATGGAGTTTTTTTCTAGTAGTTAAGAAAGTTTAGAGCTGCCATTTAATCCAGAAATACCACAGAACGAGGATATTTGCCTCCAGATAGAATAATTAATTAATTGTGTATAACCTGTAGGGATAGTAGGACGGTATGCACAAAAACATATTCAATTATTTAAGAAAGACTTTAAACCAGTTATGTAATGCCGGGATCACGATCAACTTAACTCTTACTTAACTTAGCGTTCACTTAAGGTTCATTTGACTTAAGAAAACAGATGTGTGATCACAATTCACGTAACTTGACGTAACAACTCGAGCCAAACATTTGCATTCTCGAGTATGTATTTTGATCTGCGATTTGTATTATTTGTAAAGCACTGATCTGTGAATGTTTACTGTTTTATTTCGATATAATATATATTTATCACTCAACTTTTCTAATAAATTTGGCTTTCGTATTTTAGTTTAATTATTTTGTTTCAATGTCCAATCACTAGAACTGAAGCTAAAGAGCATACCTTATTGATAAAACCAACAAATGTATTATTAATAGCCCTGTAGACGTCACTCATATAATGATTGGCTGTCTAGATCACGTGATACCCTTTATGTAACGTTCGCCGAGCGTGAAAGACCTCCCAATACATCTATTAAGTTAAGTGAACTGCAAGTGAACGTTAAGTTGATCATGTTCCGGAATAAAGTATAAAAAATACAGTAGATTAAAGATTAAGATATAATCCAAACTTATTGGCGTGGATCAAAATCACAGAGGAGATCATTTGTAGAGTCACTACTAATATTAGTTATTTAACGCTCATTGAACTTGTTTCAACTTTTACTAGCCAGTATGAAAAAAATATGGTTAAAGTAATCTCCACAGGCATACCAACACCCTTCCGTGGAATAAACAATGTTGATACCATATTGTAGCCATACAAGCCAATCCTTGAGGTTTGAGTCATCAGACACCCTCAAATAAAATGTAAGAGCTTTTATCAAACATTTGTTTTTCCCACGTCTGTTCCATATCAAGGGGGAAGTCCAGGAAAAGAGTAAATTGGTCCATGTTTAGAATCATGTGACCAATGGGAGTGTTTTCCTGAGACCATTTTAATTTTTAAATGATCTGGCGAGGAGGGACTCATCACTTAGGTATCAATACTCGTATGTCATACGTGGGCTAACACTCGTGTATCAAACCTCGTATGTCAACATACGTGGGCTAACACTCGGGTATCAACACTCGTATGTCAACACACGTGGGCTAACACTCAGGTATAAACACTCGTATGTCAACACACGTGGGCTAACACTCAGGTATCAACACTTGTATGTTAACACACGTGGGCTAACACTCGGGTATCAACACTCGTATGTCAGCACACGCGGGCTAATACTTGGGTATCAACACTCGTATGTCAACACACGTGGGCTAACACTCGGGTATTAACACTCGTATGTCAACATACGTGGGCTAAAACTCGGGTATCAACACTCGTATGTCAACACACTTGGGCTAACACTCAGGTATCACACTTGTATGTCAACACACGTGGGCTAACACTCAGGTATCAACATCTCGTATGTCAACACACGTGGGCTAACACTCAGGTATAAACACTCGTATGTCAACACACGTGGGCTAACACTCAGGTATCAACACTCGTATGTCAACACACGTGGGCTAACACTCAGGTATCACACTCGTATGTCAACACACGTGGGCTAACACTCAGGTATCAACAGTCGTATGTCAACACACGTGGGCTAACACTCGGGTATTAACACTCGTATGTCAACATACGTGGGCTAAAACTCGGGTATTAACACTCGTATGTCAACGCACGTGGGCTAACACTCGGGTATTAACACTCGTATGTCAACACACGTGGGCTAACACTCGGGTATTAACACTCGTATGTCAACACACGTGGGCTAACACTCAGGGGCAGCTCTTGTTGTTTCACCTATATAGGACCAATTATCTTTATTCTTTTTCGGCACATTTATTTAAAAAGATGATTATACAATATTTTATTAATTTCGGTCAATCACGTTTCTCCATAAATAGTACGTATCTATGGGCTAGGATTATAATACTCGTTGATAAATTTGTGTTGACAACCACTCTCACATTCTCTCTCATGCATGTAGTATATTAGTATAATATAATGAATTTGGTTCAATAAATTATAATTTAAATCTATACTCACTTAATGATTAACAAATACCTAGTAGGCACAAATATTTTAAAAGTGTATCAATAGTCAGTACTAATAATAGTGACAAAGGCCTCAGTGTAATCAGAAATCTCCTGAAATGTAGTTGTTAATAAATGTATAAATGCACACTCACACCCCAAAATAGGCCTAGTTGGAACAATTCTTCAAACATTCATATCTAGATTTAATTATTTTTTTTAGAGTGGAATACCTAATGAAATTTATCTCTACCTATTTACTCTATTTTCCTAACATTTACACTATTCATATATGTTTAAAGAAATGTCTCTCCATAAGGTAACTTACACAAATACATGTATCTTTAAAAATGTTTTAACTGTAAAACATTAGTTATCACCTATAAAACAAGAGTAAATATTTTCACATCAGTAAATGCTTATACATACAGACACTACAAATATGACTTAGGGCGGTATGCAAGAACGTATAGTGAAGGCTTAGTGGACCAATAGTGTGGTCCCAAGCACACTATCGCTTCACCTTTTAACCTATAAGGCATTCACGATCTAAGTTTACCTGGATGACAGCTTGAAATGTTACTAGAAGTTATCCCTAATATATCACTACGCCAACAGCTGACTTCTATCACTTTGGATGACTGTAATGAAAGCAGATGGTAATATATTAATTAATGTGATAGTTAACCACAGTAACTTAGGCCAATATTATTTATATATTTATTTGAGGTCGGACACAAAGTTTATCTATAGTTTTATTCCCCTTAAAAAAATATTAACATCACTTTCACAAAAACTTCTAACGAACATAGCCTCAAAATGGCGACTGACGAATTTTAAACCATATGATTGAACATAACGGTAAATAAGTTTTTTACAATGATGCAGACACGCAGTTGATGAAAATATTTTATTCAGTTAAATATTACAAAATACGATAAAATAATCATAAAATCATGTATTGTATGTAAAAAAAGGCAACAATTTTCTCTTTTCCAAGTAAATACGATGCCTGTATTAAAAGGTATTGATGTATGCACTGTATTAAACATAATCAATAACGTTCCAAAACAAAAAATAAGTACTTTTAATTATGTTTAAAATATTGTTTCGAGTTGGACAAAAATAAATTATTTAAAAAATGAAATAATATGAGAAAACTTAAATTTACGTTATTTTAAATGTAATATATAACAGGTAATAAAGATCTTTATATTTATAACAAAACAGTGATCTTTTACAAGTGTTGGCAACCCAAAACCTAAACATATGATTTTCGAACTGTCATCCAGGTAAAAACCTATCGTGAATGGAATATATGATAACGCAAGCAAACCTACGCTAGTGTCCACTTACCATCCACTTAGTCAAGTTCTTACATACGGCCCTGAGTCTACTTCTTTCACTGACTAAATATTATTTAAACTTTTTATTCTGAAGATCCAAGTAACGAATAATACCGATGAGATAATAAGAGCAGATAGTAATGAGGAAAGATAATAAATTATAAATCTACACTTTGCCCTCTCAATGTGTTCTCAGGCGTTACAAAACGCTAAAATATGACAAAATGAGCTGATGACGATACATGGAAACGGAAGGGACACTGCACAATGGACAGCATTAACCTATACTGGCACTTTTATCAAGGAAACAATGAATAAGAGGAATAGTTATCACTATTTTATATTCGAAACCTTAGCTCAGTCGGTAGCATGTATGCCTACTGAGCTACAGTAGCCCCATGGCTTCTTTGGTGTTGACTGACAGCTCACAGTTGACAGCTAAAATCTTTGAAAAGTTACCAGACCAAATTATGTATCTCTACGCCGATCCATATGATCTGAAAAAAACATGTGTTTAGCAGTTGTCACTTTTGACGGTTAAAATTTAGATACATACCTTAATGTTGACTGTCAGAAGTTAGCTGTGAGCTGTCAGTCAGCACCAAAGAAGCAATAGGGCTACTGTAAGGGTTATGAGTTCGCTTCGCGGCATGGCTAAGAGATTTATCATTTAGGAAATGTAGGTTTATCCTTTCACACTGAAAAATTAACGGCCGGGGATTAGATTTTGTGCCTGTCCTAGCCTTAAGTTAGATTATAAGTAATATGAAGCTACGACAGGCCTAGAAAGCCGGCAGTGGAAAATATATGGGCTGACTAAAAAACTGACTCAGTCCACAGACTGGAAACAGTAATGGATTTAGTAAATGTATTACATACTTCATAGTTTGAAATGTTTACAATACGAAATCAACAAAACATTAAATATAGTAAATAAAACATGGAATATAAATAGTTTAACAGATCTCCAGCTTGAAAACTTATAATAGCACACGTGTAACTTTTTTTTTTACAACAATGATACTATAAAATAATTATTTGAATGCCTATATTACAAATTCGACCTAAATTATTTCTTTAGAAATACAGCGCCTCTAATTTAGCTTCGTCAGTCGTATTCACTACTGCAAAATACATTGTTCAATACTTAAAAAAGTAGAAGTTATTATAATTATTATTATATATAATAATTTTTAATAATAACAATAATAATTTATTATATATATATAATATTAATAATTTCTACTTTTTTAAGTATATATATGTATATATATACATACACACACATTGTTTATGAGTTGATTTTAACCCAAAACCATTAAGTTATTAACGTTAATAGTTTGGTGTTATATATATTTTTATTTATTTGTAAATCTTGCATCCCCTCTACTTCTGTTCATATCATATTAGTTATTCTTATTCGTATCCCATTGCTATTCAATTACATACCTTTTTACTGTCTTATAGACAGTATCCCTGAATCTGGTCTATTTGTTTCCTATTATGAACACCGAAAGCTCTGCAGAGGATGTCTCTCTTTTAAAGTTCCTGGCTTTAAAGCAAGCTGTACTATCCCAATCAGCAGAAATATCAGGGTCGAGTTGATTTAATTGTTAGTGGTTTCTAGAGGCTGAAAGTTTATAAAGATACTGATAACATTATGTTAATACTATTATATTATTTGGTGTTACAGGTCTTCCCGCCCGAAACGCCCAAGTGCCGTATTACGGCAAGCTGATAGGGAAACTGGTGGAATATGCTCACGGCATTACGGGAACAGCTTATGCTGTGGATGAAAGTACAATATTTATCAAGAACTTTTCATACGATGGCACAGGCCCAGGTGAGATAATTCAAATAATTACCTTAATTTTAGTTGTGTTTAGGTTTCAGTTGCATCGGGAGTAGTTTAAAAGTATATAAATGTAAAGGCATTAAAATAGTTGCAGTTGAACGTCTTAGTGTGATTTAATTGTGCGAAACGCCAATTATACTGTTAGTTTAAACAAATCAAATTAAATAGTTTAAGGAGTTTTTAAATTTTAAATTAATTTGTAGTGTTTAAAGCATTCGTAATTTTTTTTAATACCTTAAAAGTTTTTAACTAAATAGGTATATAGTTATTAATAAAGAAATTATAAACTATAGATTACGGTAATCAATCATATAAATTAAATAGTTTTCACTGAATTTATTATACTAGCTTTAATATATAGATTATATTTGTATGAAAATTTTAAAATAAAGAAGACATATATGATAAATTTTATTAGCGCCCATATTATCTGTTAGAAATACACTCGCTCAATTCACATTTCTATCCCAAAACCTAGGCTTTAGTTAAAATTAACCTATATGCCTTCTCTAACTAAAATTATGTTATAGATTTTATCTTTATATTCGGGCTAATATGATCAATTTAGTGAAAAGATATAATTTGATAAAATTGAATACTCTAGTCCAGGGGTGGCCAACCCGCGGCACGCGTGCCACAGGTGGCACGCGGAAGCATTTTGAGTCGTACGCCTAAAGTCACCAAATATAACAATCACAAATTTGATGAAAAAATAAATCACCTAATAGGGCCAGGTAAATAAATTTCTAAAAATGTTAGGTCTACTAAGTTGGCCGTCTTTGTTGTATTGTTTCCCGCTACTCAAGCTTTATCTTCCCTTTCCACTACAACCCCAAACCAAACCCCAACCCCTTCTCCCCCTTTCGTGCCACCACGACTAGTCCAGCAGTCAAAGACACATTCCTCAGTCTGCACAAACCACATTTTTCTACTCAGTTGTAGTTTGGTGCTGAGCTAACTGGTGCGTACTGTGTTATCCTCCACTGTAAAATATTTGTTCCTATAGTGATTCACTTGCTGTTAGTATCGTTTTGTAATGGCCTTAAGTAAGCCATTTATTTCCAAAAGTAAGTACGAGGACGATATTGCTCTTCGGGAGTTTAATAGTGAATGGGAAGAACAGTTTTTATTTACATAAGGAAACTCTTCTAAGTCTGTGTGTCTTATTTGTGGGGCTAGTGTTGCAGTTCCCAAAAAGTTTAATCTAAATTGGCACTTCAAACAGATGCATCCCGATATTAACATTAAAATATCCAATTGGCTCAGCATTAAGAACAGAATTTGTAAATAAAAAGAAACATTCACTAACTGGGCAACAAATGCTTTTTAAATCAAAAAGTGATCAGCTGATGACAATGGTCAAAGTTTCTTATGTAATCGCCCTCATCATTGCTCGAAAAAAAAAGAAACCATGCTCCGAAGGAGAAGAGATATTAAAGCCAAGTCTAATGGCCTTCGCAAAAGCCACTGAAAATCCTAATGTCATTAAAATGGTGGATGAATTTGCACTTTCAAGAAATACAGTTATGCGGCGTATCGATGAGATGTCTGGTGACGTATGCAAACGAGTAGTTTCGTGTATCAATACTTGTAAATACTTTTCCATCACCTTGGATGAGAGCTGCGATATAAGTGACACTGCTCAACTTTGTGTTTATGTGCGTTGTATCAACGATCAATTTGATGTCACTGAAGAGCTTCTAGACTTGCGCCAGCTAGTTTTATGTAAAGGGGAAGACATTTTGAAATAAATAAAATTAGTCATTGAAAACAACAGTTTAGATTGGGATAATTTAGACACTGTTTGTACGGATGTGGCCCCGGCAAAGACTGGCAAAGTAAAAGGTTTTGTAGCTTTGTTGGAAGGTTATTTGAAGCAAAAGTTTTTAAATACCACTGCATTATCCATCAAGAAGCTCTTTGTGCCAAATACATGAAATTCTCTTCTGTGCTCGATCCAGTGGTGCGATGTATCAACAAGATCCGAGCTAGGGCGCTGAACAGAAGGGAATTCCGTGAACTCCTTGAAGCAGAATCGGAAGACAAACACCGTGGTGAGCTTCTGCTTCATTGTAGTGTCCGTTGGTTGTCACAGGGAAAGGCACTTTAAAGATTTTGAAATTTAAAGAGTAATGTTCTGAAGTTTTTGAAAGAAAATGGGGAACTACCTGATGAGTGTACGCTTTTGAANGACTTCTATGCTGGCGGCCGGGGTTCAATCCTCGGTCCCAGCAAAGATTTATCTGATTACCAAACCCTTCCTTCACCTCTGACAAGACATCTTGTGAATGTGAGGAATGCCAGGCCTCCACCGTGGTTCGGATTCCACGTTAAACTGTAGGTCCTTCATTTCATCTCACAATCACCCTACCATTTCACATTAGCGTAGGTGCGTATAACCCGAACGGGTAGTAAGACACGGTGTTAATAATAATGATAATGATAATAACAACTTGAATCAGTGTTTGCAAGGTAAAAATAACATGTTTCCGACCCTATTTAGTTCCATTCGGGCTTTTAAAGCAAAGCTCACTCTGCTGTATCATAATATTTCTCAGAATGAGCTCTCCCAATTTCCTCGAATGAAGACACTTTACAACACTGAATGTAGTGGTGGGCTTCCAGGCTTTAATAAATACAAAAATGCTATTTCTGATTTGAAAAACGCTTTTGAAACTAGGTTTTCAGACTTCCAGGATGAAAAGAAAAATGTTCAACTCTTCACGAATCCTTTTTCAATTTCTATGGAGGAAATGGTGCTCTACCCTTCTGACGTACAAATTGAAATTCTTGATATTCAGAACAACGCTGAAGTTCACAGCAAGTACAAGGAAGTACTTGTGAATCCATCCAGCCAAGAATTTTCCATCTTCTGGAAATGCCTTCCCTCGTGCCAGTATCCTACATTAAGAGACCTGGCCTTGAGATATTGTTGTAGGTCTGGTTCTACGTACATATGTGAGCAAACATTTTCAATTATGAACTTGGTCAAAAATAAGTTCAGTTCTCACTGATAAGCATCTAAAACACCTGATCCTTCTTGCTTTTTCCAAAACAAGTCCAAATATTAATGCGCTTGTTAACGTTAAAGAGATCCAGAAACCTCACTTAAAGATGAAATATTTATTTTTTATTATTAAAAATTGTTGTGATTTCTACTATTATTCATTTGTCTTCTTATTGCTCTTTTTATTAACTATCATTAACAGAACATACTCACAGAATTACAGCGTGTGAACAGTGTACAGTACCTTTGAATTATTTTTGGAATGAAAATTCTTGAAACATGCAATTTTTGATTAAAAGTTAAATATTTTATATGTGGTTTTGCTCATGTATTTTATGATGTTTTATCTGAGAAACAATGGTATAAACCAAACTCCTAATATAATTAGCAATAAATAATTATATAAGTTATATTACAGTATTATATTACCAATTTTTAAATCGGCTTTATTTATTATTGGCTATATATTTCTAAAGGTGTTGTGGTTACTGAAGTTAAGTTAGGTTTGAGATATTGGGATGGAGTGGCACACCAAGGATTCTTAGCGCAAATAGTGGCACGCCAGGAAGAAAGGTTGGCCACCCCTGCTCTAGTCTATAATTTAGCTAGTTAAAATATCAACATTAATTTAATAATTTCGATTAATAACTATATTCAAATTAAACTAAGAATTTTAAGGTCTATACATTATTTACGAATGATTTTAATTACTAAAAATTAATTTAAAATTTAAAACGTCATACTAATTTGATTTATTTCAAAAACTAACAATGCTATTGGTACCTCACACGAATCAATCATACTAAAACTATATCAAACTAAGACGTTATTCAACTGCAACTATTTTATAATGCGTAGTACTTTTACACGACTTTCGAGTCCTAACATGATGGTCTGGAAAGAACAAGTTATTTATCTTGTTTGATAAAGAGAAGAATCACTAAGTATTGTGATTGCTAATTCATTGCGTTGAAATACCTGTCTTGCCTCCCTTTACAATCTGTTTAATTTTTTACCGGAAATTTGAATAAGTCTGTATATTAAACAAATCTGTTGAAGATTTCATGGTTGAGGTTATAAAAGTATCAAAATGTCTTCTCTTTGCCGATTGCTTTCCACAAAAGCCTGGATAATCTAATTAATATACATGGAGGTCCCTCTCCAAACTTCTCCATCATCCAGCTATGATCAATTGTCTCGATGACAATGTTTAGGTAATCTGCTATTTGCCAATGAATAAGTTATGTCATAAAGATAGCTTAGTGTGTATTTAAGTTTATTAATCTGTGCATAGTCAAAGGTTTATCACTTTAACACAAACTAAAACTTACAATTGTTCACTTCACTATTCTTCACAAAAAGCTGTGACCATATTTCCACATTAAAAGGTAACAATTTCAACCAGGGGAAAAATAATAATTAATTTAGGATTAAAGTACTAACATTTTTATTGTAAACTAATCATATAGTATTAAAACTAATAACTTCTAGGATTAACCAACGTGATAATTTCACACATACCTTTGGCATCTAAATGAACCCAATTAAATTATATATTTATTGTTGTCTACCAAAGTCACGTTAATATTATTCTGAAACTACTCTTTTTATCACATTTGTTTCAGACGCGTTTTTCTGGGTTGGCAACACTCCCAGGCCATCTCCTGAAGGCTATATCATCCCCTACCCTGAGGACTACAAGGGCAGGTTAGTTAGCGTCAAGTTATTTTTTATAAATAGTCTATTTATATAGTTATATAATCGTGTATACAATATATTAGGGATAAGACAGGGATGTTTAGGAGTGAGACTCCTCACACGCTACTAGCATACTCTCCTTACTTGCGGGGCGAGTCCAGCACCTGGCCCACCTCTGCGCTGCTCCAATTGCTACATTCACACGCATCGACGAGTGAATGCTTGAGTACCGGTACGCCTCATGTCACATTACCTGCGCCGTTGTTGATCTTTATCTATAGCCAGTCTTTGATCTTTTCACTTATTGGTTACTATTACTCATCCGATTATCGTCTTACAATATTTTGTCATAAATAATCTACATTAATCGGGTTTGTATGACTGGTTTTCCAAGGGAAGAGAACACACCTTTGTTTCAGCTCCTCCCAGAATGATTTTGTTTAAATTACTTAGTTCCTTCAATTTCATTTTCTACACACAATTAGCCTTTGTTTCTTTTTCAAATTCACCATTTGGCCTTCACCTAAGTATTTTGTTTTGTTGGCCAGATTTGTTTCAATTCTTATCTCCGGGGTTTTGTTTGGATTGTGTCCTTATTTAACTTTGTAGCGCCTTTTGTTGGTTATCTTTTATCTTATAATAAATATTAAAATGTAACATTAGAAACAATGTCTTAATTAATCAATCTTTAGGTGACCTGTTGGTCTAGGGTAAGTTTTCAGACTTTTGTGCTGGGATCCGGGGCTCAATCCTCGAGCCCGGCACAGATTAATCTGATTGCCAAACCCTTCCTTCACCTCTGACAAGACGCCTATTAAACACAACTTGTGAATGTGTGGAATTCCAGGCCTCCACCGTGGTTCGGATCCCACGACAAACTGTAGGTCCTCCATTTCATCTCACAATCACCCTACCATTTTACATTAGCGTAAGTGAGTATAAACCAAACGGGTAGTAAGACTTGGTGCTAATAATAATAATAATAATAAATCTGTACATCTAAGAAAAAAAAAGGGCTGGTCTTTATTTTGGTCTGATGACTAAGATTTCTTGGATGGCTTGACTGATTGCGATGACATTTTTATATTCAGTAGTATATTTATCCAAGTGGATATGTATAGCCACACTAGTACTTTATAGGGGTAAGTAATACACACTTAGTATTTTACCCATTTTTTCTTCTTCTAGCTATTAGTGCCATCACGCACTTACATGTCCATATATATGGTAGTCTATCAGCAGAAAACCGTCCACAAAGCTGTTGAATTTTTGAATTCCCCTAATCCATCCGTTTTACCCATCGACGCGCTTAAATTTCTGCGTACTTAGTTAGAACCCACTTAATCTATGTAGTGGGACACTCTTAACGTAAACATTCTTCAAAACTTTATCATAGAGG
>CABEEJ010007855.1:11610-27560 GCA_901482245.1 Timema douglasi | reverse complement strand
GTCTTGTCAGAGGTGAAGGAAGGGTTTGGTAATCAGATAAATCTGTGCCGGGACCGAGGATTGAACCCCTAGACCACCAGGTCACCGTTATAATTGTTAGATTTCCCGCCATTTGTAAGTGAACCATCAAAGAGTTGAGTGCAGTGTTTAGTTGGTTCTTAGAAAAAAGTAAATTTGCGCAGTTGGTTGACTGATGGCTAGTGAGGAAGCAGACGTAGCCATTCTTTTATGGCAATTCAAACAGCTTTTTGACGTGCAACCAGAAAAAATATATATTGGGTTCACCCAATAAATCAAAACGGATACATTAATAGCTTTATAGAGGAACTCAGTTTTTCAAAATAATTTAAATAATAACATGGCCGAGAATCTACAAGTTATTCGAGGCTTGGTGCATGCGCAGTTCAAAGTGTCTTTCATGTTTTGTCGCGAGACATAAATAAAAGGATCATCGCAATGAGGCAAGCCGTGAGCAGCGTCTTATTGGATGTTAGAGCAGGCGGGAGACATATGCAGCACGTTGCGATAAAATGTCCGCTCGCGAAACAAAAGTTTGCGTTTGGTGTGTGGCCAGCCTTATTACTATAATTTTAGTGTCATATGTGCGTATAGCACGGTGCACAAAAATATAGTTAAAACTTACATAAATCAATGCAACTAAAACTTTTAGAATCAAAGTATAATCTACTAGAATAAGTTCCAAGTCGGTGAACGACAATCTGCATTGCGGCGGACATTTATAAACTGCTATGTTATATAAACTTATGAAATATGTTTTCATATCATTACGCCATGTTTCAAATTACCGCTAACTCAGTGAATGCCATCTGCTATTTTTTTGAAGACAGTAAATATTACATTTATTTGCAGTAGGTCACCCGCCATCTGCTCGTCTGAAACTAAATCAACCCTTCCCTCTTAATTTTTTTCTATAGAATTATTTTGGTTGTAAAACCATCCTCAGCAGTACAACTAGCCAGGATTCCAACCCTGATTTTCCCAACACTGCTAAACCATAACTTTGATGATATGATGTTCAATGCACACTAAGCTTTGTTTGCGTATTTGACCTACATTTTCTAAATTAATCAGCACATGACATTCCTACCAATTTAAGCTAACTCAATATAACGTAAACTTTTTTTTTATCTCCGTGTCTTACTACCTGTTCGGGTTATACGCCTATGTACTAATTACACTCACGTGTTAGGGATTAGAGGTTTAATTGAGAGGAAGTGCACCTGCATTTGCGTGGATAGATAGTGTGAAGAACAATTTAGGAAAAAATACCCTTAGTGCACCCAATTGGGATCGAACCCTGATCCCTCAATCTTCAGTAGTCTAGTCTATTGAGAGCCTAGCGCCTTAGATGATGTGGCCGCCGAAGCGGGCAACGTTCACTTTCTGAACCGACTGGTTTTATCAGCACATGACTTACAAACTAGCTTGGCTCAGTCCCCCTCCCCCCAACCTTCCGCACCCCCACCGTCAATTTATCGCTGTGAACGGTTAAGCCCCAATCCCACCAATGATACTTTTTTTGTGTGGTCATGATGGGAATCGAGCCCGGGATCTTTAACACAAGAGTAGATGCACTACTGACTGAACTAAGGAGTATGATACATTCAAATTACCAGATTACGACCAAAGGTTCTAAATATTTCCAGTGCAAAGTGTACAATTCACTTCGCCTAACTTTTAGGCAAACCATGCACAGGACAATGTAGGAGGGGGGAAGAAGCATTGAAGGAACAAAAATAAATATGTGAGTAAGAAAGAGACAGCTGCATGTGGGACAGCGAGCCACTTTCAGTCAACAATTCTGGTCGTAAGAAGGAGTTTTTATTGCCCATCAACGAACTAGCACAATACAGATATACACAGCGTTTGCAGAACACAGAATAGGAGACAGGTAAAAATTGCGTTTAGTCGTAAACCTTCGTTTTTCAAATACTTTTTTTCAAGGTCATCCTTACGATGACGGTTTGTAGGAGCTGTTAGATATACAAATATATATATATACATACACAGACGTCCATGAAGAAGAATAAAAAACTTTGTTTTATTTTTATTGATATTGATTGCTTGGAAGTGACCTTGTTTTACTGTCAGGTATATACATAGATGAATACCACTTGAATTGTTAATATTTGAGAAAAAAGGAGACACCATAAACGCATGAGTCCTTAAATCCCAACCATCCTTTTTTCGATTTTGTACTAAAATGTATATAAACCCAGATGGGTGTTTCGGGTGTAATGGGATATTTGTTTTTTCATGGAGGTGTTTTACGGGTGTCCTTACAATCGCGTAAAGTGACAATTGCGCCTAAAGGGTCAAGATAGTGGACGACTCAGGTAAGGGTAATCTCTGAAGCGATAATTGCGTACATCCCGGATTGAAAATGGGGGGATTGTTGTTTGAATGTTTTAAAAAAAATTGCTGCTAATTAATACAGAATTTTGTAATTTTTTTCAGATTTTATTTAAAAAAAATCAGTTTTATTGTTAATTTTATTTACAGCGATACTTCAGTATTCATATTCCAGTACCTACTCCAACTTCCGAGGATACAAGGATCTCAGGTATTTGGCGATGTATATACTCTCTTCGTATTTTTAATGGTTAGGTTAGGTCAGGTTAGGTCAGGTGGGAGTGATTTGTAGGGGGGGCTGATTTGACAAACACTACTCCTTTCTCCTTCACCTCTGACAAGACGTGTATTAATAACAACTTGTGAATGTTGAGGAATGCCAGGCCTCCACCGTGGTTCGGATCCCACGTTAAACTGTAGGTCCTCCATTTCATCTCACAATCACCATACCATTACGCATTAGCGTAAGTGCATATAACACGAACGGGTAGTAAGACGTGGTGATAATAATAATAACCACTCCTTTCCTTCTCGCGTATACCTGGGGTTAGGCCAGAGGCATGCACGCAATTGTCACCCCCAAAATTTTAGCAAAAATAATCAACGGCCAACTCGGGTAGAAAAATAAACAACTGTACGCAATAGTCTCTCTTTCTTGGGTGTACGCAATTATCATATATTCGTTTGACCTGCATTTTATGGACCAAGGATCGTAAAATAAAATTAAGGGAATGAGGGTGTGAGAAAAATCAAATGACAAAATGTAGTATTCATAAATTGAAAAATGAGACCTGGACACTAGAATCAAATCTGGTACTCTTGGTTTGGAAACCAAAATGTATAATGTAGTATTCGTAAATTTAAAAATGACACCTGGACACTAGAATCAAACTCGGGACTTTTGGTTTAGAGCATCAATGCTCTATCACTGAACTATCCAGGATTCGTTCTGTTATCAAGGTCATTTTTCCACTCATAGCTTAAGGCAGAGTCTGTGATCGACGTGCGTATAGCTGTGGTGTCTGAAAGCTCGTGATCGTACTTTCACTCGTATGTAGCTGGCGATTCCACACGTCCATCACAAACTCAGCATTAAGCCTTGCGTGAAGAATGGACCTGGTTATGGGACGAATCCTGGATTGCTCACTAATGGAACATTGGGACGTTAAGCCACGTTAATTTTCTTCACATGGTAATACAAACAGTTGTTGTATACCTGTTATGAGCATGATGGCATTATCTAACAAACTTTTTAAATGAAGAGAAAAAGCTCTCATTAAATTCCAGGACACCCTTGAAATTTTGAAATTTTGAGGTCACCACATGTATTTTAGGAATACTATTTATGTTTTTCTTACAATAGATCATTTCAGAACTGTGACAGTTTGAGTTGAATGTCATTTTAAATGAGTTAATTATTTATATAGTTTTTAAATTAAATAACCTAGAATAGTGGTTCTCAACACTTTCAGTGACAAGCACCCTTTTCATCTCAAATCTCATCTTAAATCAGTGTTTCTCAAACTGTGGTACGGGAAGGATTTCAGGGAGTACGCAATACACCACTGTGTTTTATTGATCATTAAATAGTTCTAACCCGCCTCGGTGGCGTAATTGGCTAACACGTTAGTTTCATGTTGAGCTAGACTGCCGAGGACGGGAAGATCAAGGTTCGAATCTCGGTCGGGTGAACTGGGTGTGGTTTTCCTAAATGGTTGTCCACTCTACCTCCATGAAAATGCGGGTTCACTTAATCTAAATTCCACCTTTTCATTTCTTAATTCATTATCGTAATTAGTACTTAAGCGTATAGCCCGAACGGGTAGTAAGGCGTGGTGTTAAAAAAGTTCTTAATAATAGTGAGTTTGCTGATTAAATTAGTTACTAGTGCATATTTTGATGAGATACTATAGACTTTTCAAGCCGTTCTTTCCTTCTGTCATGAATTTGTTTAACTTTTCACATAAATTTAATATAAACTTTGTAACGACCATTTATTTACCCACAATAGCATTTTTTAAATATTTGAAAATACCGTTTACCATAGAGCAGGTACTTGTTACATTATTTTTTTTTATTACTAAGGGATAAAAGGGGTAAGTTGGTTAGGTAATGACCCAAAAAGGGGTAGTGACTGGAGAGAATTTGAAAAACACTGGCTTAAATTACAGTAGAATTTTAATATGAGGAACTCTAGAAAAACAAACTTTTTTGCTGTAAACATTGATAACATTTATCTATATTATTAGTTTTATTTTATAAGTAGGTTTCTTATAATATTTTTCAGAAGTATATCATATGACTTGAAGTATGAATACATGAACGTAGATCTAATATAGCCCCATTTCCAAAGGAAATAACTTTTTTGACAGCTTTAGAAGTTACTAAAACAATTTTTATTATATTCATACGTTGAATCATGTTGTCTAAAAGTGTCACTTTTCAAAGCTAATATTAATAATACCCTTTCAAATAATACTAATAATCAGGGGTGTAATGGAGCTGGTAGCGAAGTGGTCTTAAGGGCAGAGTGGTGCTTCGGCTGATTGTCAACATAAATATAGTTTCTCTGGAAATTATACTTGTTTGTCTTTAAATATGGATGCATGTAATGTATAGTAATTGAACTTAATTAATGATATTTACAATAGATAGACTCCCTTTAATAGTCATAGGGAAAATGTAATGGAGGGTAAGGGTGGCTCGAAATCGTAGGTTTATGATTTGATGGTATAACTTTCTATTACACCCTATAACATAAGAACACTGTTATTTTATAGTTTATATAGTAGTTGTGTGACTTTATTTATGAAAGAGGAGAGAAAGGCAAGAAACAAAAAAGTTTTTTATAGTGATATTCTACGCTCCTCTTCCTCAGTTAATGTTAGAAAATTGGGTGCTCCAATGAGCCATTTCTTGTGATTCTCGTTTGGAGAATTTTTGAAAAAAATATATTTTAATAGCTTTTTAGAATAATGTTCCCCCCAACATTTTTAAAAATTTTGATACTTCTAGAGGTTATTTGAAGTATTCTCCTTCGACAAAACTTTGAAAAATGGATTAGATTTGTTTTTTAAATGTGAATGCCCCTGGATGCTATCTAGAGCAGTTGTTCTCAACCTCTTTCAGCTGGCGCCCGCCCACCTTGCTAGATCATAAAATTCCCACGTCTCCCCCACCTTACTATTAAAAAACATTTAAAAAATAATTGCTTTATAGTCACTTCCTTATTTTATTAAGGTATCTCTGGCAGGAAATTGATACAAAAAAAACTGAAAATTAGTGTTGTCAGTTCTTTATTGGGTTTTATGGTTATCAGAGCATACCGCAAATCGCTTTCCATAATTATTTTTACTGTTGTACTATGATTACGTCATATTATTCGAGAAGGAACTATCCAAGGATTTAATACTTACACAATTATTACTATAGGATTACAATCAAGGATAATCTTATTTATTATAAACAGATTTGTCCCCCCTTTATTTAATTTTTACTGAGCTTTCTTTCATAGAAGACTATTTTCCAACAATTGTTTAGTTTTCATAAAAGCTATAATTGAAAATTTTGGGGTGGCCGCATTGGTAGAAAGGAAAAGAGAGCGGATCGAAGGCCTGCGGGATTGAAAATAAACATGCGCATGCGTGTTAGTGTCTTATTATTTGGTTGGTCACCTAATTTCTTNCGGATCGAAGGCCTGCGGGATTGAAAATAAACATGCGCATGCGTGTTAGTGTCTTATTATTTGGTTGGTCACCTAATTTCTTACAAATGGTATGCAGGATTGCCAATACCACGATAAACAAATTATCTTTATTACTTTAGAGAGGTGATTTAGATACAAAATTGTTTTTAATTCTTGGCCGATTTTTAACAATATTTCCAAATTGGTTCCCTTCCCCCCCCCCCCACCCCCCAGAAGTGATTACGCCCCCCAGGTTGGGACCTACTGATTTATAGTGTTCCTCAAATTATTTTATTTTTCTTTAAAAAAATTAGACGCTTTAGAAGGTGTTTGATGTGGTCTTCCACCAACAAATTTTTAAAATCAGATTCCCTTAAATGTTATGAATAGTGCCTTTAAAAGCTATACAAAGTGGTTTTTTTTATCTCCGTCATAGTTTCAAAAATTGAATTCTTTAGAACCTAATTGGAGTAGTTTTCATTTGGATTAAAAAAAATATTATATGCATACAGAAGCTACTGAAATTAGTGTTCTCTACGAGTTTTTTTTTTAAATTCGGATACTTCTAGAAGTCATTTAGAGTGATATTTGCCTGGAAATGTTTTGAAAATTAAAAACCTTTAGAAGCTATTTGAAGTAGTCCTTTTCTGACAAATTTTTGCAAAGTTGATACCTCTATAAGTTATTTGATGTTTGGTACAAGGCCATATATAAGTTTCATATTAAAAGCTTCAGAACATTTCCGGGGAGGGGAAAGGGGTTGAATCCCATAAACCCCCCTCCTATTTTTGCTACTGGGTCTGTTTAATCCATAATGAAACACAGAAACAAGAAAGTGATCCCAAGCCCCCACCCCCTAACACCCTTAATAAAGAGCTCCGACACTGCTACATTTGGGACTACATCCCATACTAGAAAATATTTTCTATTTTTAAAAGTTCATTCCTGCCAAAATGGTACTATAACCTTCCTAACTGTCAGTTATATGTTTCTTCCTATGAAAATTGGACTGTAAAAGTTGACGAAAAGGCACCAGGAAGTGTGTCTTAGAAGTCACCCAAAATTACTTCGCCGATGGAAAGAGGGTATGTAAAGCTCTCTCTCTCTCTCTACAAATAAGAGCAGCAATAAATTACTGTAGTAAACGTGCTGACTTGTCGACATTCCGCACAAGGTTTCAACCCCGTCCCCTGACTCCGCCCCTCTACCAACACAACACCTCAACACCTTCTCACGAGAGTTCTTAGAAATGTCTCTCAATAGTTACGGTACCTCGTCTCAATACTTTCTTTGCTACCGAACTGACTCTACTGCTCTGTTTCTCTTTATTTAGCTTTACTCTCGTTTGAGCAGACAATAATTCACCTGTTACAGAATACCTTGAGCACTTCTTTAAAGGAAGACACGGCCGCGCTAAAGCGACACAAGTAAATTATTATTTTAAAATTAATTTTCTTGCGTTGATAAATATTAGTCAACGTAAGTCACAAAAGGAGGGTTCTGGTTAGAATAAGTTTTCAGAAAACACAATTTTTTTTTGGGTGATAAACGTCAATAGCATTTTATCATATTATTAGTATCATTCCCAAGGCATTAGTACCAGCCCCCCCCCTCACCCCCCTTAACAAAAAAAAAAGTTATTGGCCTTGAATCACGATAAGAAAATAATAGAATTTATTAAAGCTACGCAGTGACCGAATTGTCTAAGGCGTCACTATCGTGTTAGACTGGCTTGCTGAAGATGGGGAGATTTGGGTTCGAATCCCGGTTGGGTCTACTGGGAGTTATTTTTCACTAAATGATTTCTCACTCTCCTTCAATGAAAATGCAGGTAGATTCCTTCTAGTATGATTCCTATCATTGCTATCCCATTAGAGTAAAAGAATTACCGGCCTACGTATATTTAATCTGAACAGGTAGTAAGACGCGATGAAAATAAAAATAAAATTTCAAAGCTACCCGATACTTTACAACTACCCTATTTGCCAGATGGTGTCACTTGTAAAATATATATATATAGTGTGTTACCTCTTGTCCTTGCTAGCCACTGTACACGTCTTATACGTTCTGTGTTGCTCTGACTATATAGGCTATTTACCCGCACCGGTGGACATGCGGACAAAGGCGTCACTTTAATATTGATTGGTATTACGGTCATTCGGATATAAAATTTCAAATATCTGCTTGGTGTGGGACTACTGAGGTTTTCCTTTCAATGGAATAAGGATGAAGCAGGTAAATGTAACCGCATTTGCGTGGAGTAAGAGAGCGAATGGGTAGTCATTTAGAAAAAACACCTTCAATACACCAAGTTAGTTTAGATTCAAACCCTTCACCGGGAAACTAAGTTAGTTACACGTGCTCACCGCTGCAAGTAGGTACCACTATTGAAATAAAAGTTGTCGCGTGAGAGAAAAATAAATTAAATTCCATCTTGATAGAGATTGTAAAACTGTTATTTTATTTATTTATTATTGACCTCAACCATATAAGAATGTGAAGACGCTGTGTTTGAGATAGCAACCGACTACTAAATTCAAATGTTGAAAAAAAAAATCAACTTTTTATTCCTCTCGTGGGACCTAGAGTAGATAAATCGAGAATGGTTTGGGTCTTCCTATAAGCGCGGTCGTATGCTCCCCTTATACTTTTAAAACCAAAGACAGTAGATTTTACCGATAAGCATTAATTCCACATAAACAGCGGATGGGATAGTACCAGACTCTCATAGATATGTTCGCCTATCCACAATCCACAAAGAAGAAATACTTTGTGTTTGTGTGATTCGCTATTAATTACAATGTTCGTATTTCAAACTGGCTTAGACTAATCCACAGAGATAAAACTTAAATCGTATTTCTACTTGATTCCTAAAACTCCTGATTAGGAACACGTGTATTGGAGAGGAATTAGAAAATAAAAACTTTGAGTTTGCACGCCATTTTCTTTTATCGACTGAGCCATCCATGATATGATGATAGACTTGCTAGTGTTAATCACTACTACAAGAGCGCATTGATTGAATTTTCATTATCTTTGAATTATATTCTCAAGAGTCCAAAGATTCACTGTCGGTCAAAACCTCATTATTACTATTTTACATAAAGTAATAAAGTGAAACAAAGAAAAGTACAGGTTTTTGAATACCTTTCCGATAAAATTGTGTAATCTATGAGTTTTGTGAGTTATTTAAATGGAGATGCTCCCTTTTTACTTTATACACATTATAGACAACAACAATGCTTCTTTAGTGGTCACACTACTTTTTGAAGACTTGCCTTTTTCCCGTTACGTTTCAATCGCTCGAGATGTTAATTTTACGACACCGTTTTTCAGCTTACAACAACAAAGTAAAGCCATAACAATATAAAAACTTATTTTTTCTAATTCATGCTTTTGATTTTTTCTACTTTTTCTTGTTTTTACCCTGTCATTTTCCATTCTTTTCCAAACAAACGAACTACTTTTTGTTTTCATGCGAAGTTGAGGAATTCATCGTATAAGAATGGTAGAGAGACATAGAATCCAAAGTCAAGGAAGTAGAACACATTCCACTGGTTAAGCTAGCGCAGATAGTAGGGCCTAGTTAATTTAATTCTGGCCCAGGAAATTAGAGTTCAGAGTAGCCTTGTGCTCTGGGAGCCTTTCCAAGCAAATGCGGGCGCACATCTTTTAAAATACACCGTCCTCATCCTGTCCTCATTAGTGTAATTAAATGGGGATAACTTGGATGGGTAGTAAGAGACGGTGCTTGGCAAAATAAGATACGAGATATTTTAAAACCAGGTGTTTATTATTATCTTTATTATATTTTTCCATTGAAGAAACCATGCCCACTCTCTTCCCCTCCGCCCTAAACTTCACGGATATTCTACATCCAATTCTATTTTTCACGCCTTTCAACATTTCAGGATGCAGTTGTATTCCTGTATAGGGGTACTCAAGGTTTGAAAGATGTATTTCAATTAGATCTTTTACAAGTCGGTACCATTGTAAACTACTGAGCTACGGAAGGTCTCTTTTTAGAGTCTTCGAAACTTGAAAACAAACAACGATGATTGAAGAGCAATAAACCACTCCCCCCACCCCCCAATAAATACCAAGGAAATGAAGCAAAACCCCTAACAAAAGGTAAAAAAGAAAGTGTCAACAGTAAAGTTAATGCAAAGATGAAAAGACGGGGTATATTTTCCTCTTTTTTTCTTTCTTCCCCTCCCTCGCTTTTCGGTGATTTACAACAGAACAGAAGATTGTAATAATTATAATAATTGTCAGAACTTCTATGACAATGTCTGCAAGAACACCCCACCATCAAACCAACTTCAGCCTTCTTAAAAAACGTGTACAAAATGTCAAAATTATCTGTGAGGGACAGGATTTGTATTTAGGTCCTAAGACTGGGGGGTCAAACTACGGCACATATCCGCACTGGTGGTCCCGCGTTCTAAAGCATCAGGCTCGCACAAGATTGAAATGCCGGTAATGGTGATATTAAGGTTCAACTCTTTAAGGCCTAGCTACCCATAAATGCATGGTTATAAAAAAAAATGTTTAAAAAAATCTAATAATTCAACATTGTTGTTTTTTATTTATTTTAGTAACATATCTGGGCATCTTTCATAGTTCTTATGGAATTTTCAAACCATGTTAAAAATATTTATTGAAATATTTTCGTTAAAATGTTTCCATTTCAATGCATTTTAAATGGGAAAACAAAAACTATTAATAGATTTATTTATTTTCTCTGTACAATTAAATTAGAGTGTTTGTTTATAACATATTAGTTAATGAATAATTTCTTTTTCTTTTTAAACGTATTTTTATATTTGGGTTGGCTTCAATAATCACGATGATATTGAGCTCTAACGACTAGCAAGTTGATACTTTAGTAAAAATACATGGTTTTAAATACAACGTTTCCTTTTACAAATAGTTATCTTAGTTGATAATAGGTGCCGTTAGTATGTTCATTACCCATTTACAAGCTAGTATCTTTTTGCAAGCGTTGGCTATCCTGCTGTATCGGAATGCAGGTGGCAGTGGAGGGTTAAGCTAATCTCTGTAAACTTCTTGAGTCAAAGAAACATTAATACCATGTGCAATTATGAAGATTTGCGTGATTAAATTTAAACATCTTAATATATTAAGTAATTAAAATAATAACAAAATCTTAACTGCTGTATGAATAAATATAGTTGGTCCCTACTTACTTCAATGAGAGTATTACTTTAGTGATACATTATTTTCAAAGAAAAAGCCACATGCCTCTCCATACACAAAGTTTTATGACATTAGCCCTTATTTTCTCGAGGCAGTAAAACATGTAAAAATCTACACCTTTATCATTCTCGGGTTTACTCATTCTTGAGAATTACACGTTGTAATAATAAGTGTTAATATTCATAGTATATGAAAACTACTGTACATTGAATTTTTAATCCACTATTGTAATAAATACAAATAAACATTCCTGCTCATATCAAACATAATTATTTTAAATAAAATTTGGTCTAAATGTAATATGGAGACGTTCTCAGTATGTTTTTATCAACTATATTTATTTTACGGTCTAGGATTTGACTTTGGAATAAGTTATTTTTCAAAAAATTAATGAACGAAGTTTTTTGTACTCAAAGTGTGATTATGTTAATTTTATTTTATTAGCTTGTTAAATGTGATTACTTTTAATTTGAATATGTTACATTCTCGCAGTTTGTGTGCTATTTTCAGAAGAAATGTATCGAATCCCGAACAATAAGTAGGCACGATGATTATTTTTATATAATTAATAAAATGTGACTATTTTTGCTTTCGAACAAGTTCCAATGGATTCTATAAATTTTGAGGTGGAAAAGTATTTACACAAAATTATATTATATCATTGTGAATAACAAGTTTGTGAAGCAAGGGTCGATGGAAGAAAGGGCGCACATACAAACTCAACGATATAATTGATTATTTAAATGCTTGTCGTAAAGGGCAAATTTTGTTTAATTGTATAATATTACTTGCGTTTAGTGCTATCTGTATTTACTAATTTAAGTACAACGGATGAGTAGCGATACTATTTTATTTATTGTAGAAATAATATCAAAATTAAGATACTAATAAATATTTCTATATATTAATGTAGTGATTATTCTGATGTTTCAAGTACTTTTTCTAAAAAAGCTCCTAGCTGAAAGTAAATGTTACTTACACTCTGTAACGACCTTAGAGTATGTTCATATTGAATTCGTATCACGCTAGTACTAAGTAATTTCAACTTTACAGGAAATTCGAACTAGCAAAGTTACTAGAGCTGATTAATTTACGCACTCAGTGATCAGTCATAGCGCTTTAGTAATATTGACCACGACATGGAGTCGATGATGAGTAAAATATTTTTAAAATAATTAAAGTTAATGAACTTTTGTGTTCCCAATGCCACAAAGTAAGTAAGTAAGTAGTTGATACCCAACCCTCTGTGATATAGTGGTAAGATTTACTGACTTCAGGTCCCGAAGTCCCGGGTTCGAACCCTTGTGCGTCCGATTCTGTCTGCGAAGCAGTGGGTCCGAAACGAAACCAAAATCAACCTCGTGAGGACAAATGAGGAGCTACATGAATTAATAAGTAGCGCTTTAGTCTAGAAAACTGAGATAGAAGGCTGGAGGGCTCGTTGTGCTGACCACATGACACCGTCATCCCGAAAATATTAGCACTATCTTCAACATATGGCAGCCTCTCGATTGGTATGGCCTGCTTGCAGGCTGACACCATGGAGATATTACTCAAGTTAAAATCTACCAATAGGTTTAAAATCTACCAATAGGATGAAAAATTATTCCCAAAAACATTTATTTCTGGAAAATTGTGTAAATCCTATAGATGTTTGAAAACTCTAAACACCGTGTTGAATAACAGATACCCACTTCAGTGGCCGAGTGATGTAAGGCGTCACAACAGTGTTAAATTGGCCTGCTGATAGCGGAGCCGGCCGGGGTTCAATCCTCGGTCACGGCAAAGATTTATCTGATTACCAACCCCTTCCTTCACCTCTGACAAGACATCTTGTGAATTTGGGGAATGCTAGGCCACCACCGTGGTTCGGATTCCACGTTAAACTGTAGGTCCTCCATTTCATCTCACAATCACCCTACCATTACTAATCACCCTACCATTACACATTAGCGTAAGTGCGTATAACCCGAACGGGTAGTAAGACGCGGTGCTAATAATAATAATAATGATAGCGGAGCACTTGGGGTTCAAATCCTGGTTGGGTATACTGAGGGTGGTTTTTCCTAAATTGTTTTCCCATCTCCTTACATAAAAATGCTGGTACATAATTTCTCAAATGCTTCCGTCCTCATTACTACTCAATTAGATTATCATATATGCGTATAACATGAACAGGTAATATTACGTGGTGATATCAGCAATAAAAATAACATATATTTATGGTCAAAATTGTTCTAGTCTTCGAGATGAAACTGCTTTTTAAATATTTTATTGCCTCTTTAGCCTTTAAAGTTTAAAAATTAATCAAAGCACAGTGGCCAAATTACCTGCTTACTAATAAACTCAAATAAATTGTTCGACAAACTCGTAAGCTACATACTCTCTCGTATAGGTTATTTATTATATAGTTACTGACAAAATCTTCAAAAATAAGTTATCTCTAATTTTACCTTAAATAATTTTTTCTCTAGTATAGTATAGTATACAGTATTATTTATCACTACCCTCACCAGATATTTATCTGAAAAAAATAGTTCAAGACTTTTTAAAAAAGGATAGTTATAAAGCAATGACCTGAGTTCGTTTCTACTCTGCTCAATAACATGACCCGGCTGCTAGGCCTTGTATCTATGTCCCATAGTTTTTATTGCAAGGGGGCCATCCTTAAATTACGTAAGGCTTTGTTACGTGATTTTAGATCCTCCCTCCCTCCCGTAAGCTCCCTCCCACCTCTCTAGCTTACGTAATTATTAGTCATGTTATTATAATCGTTTAGTTATTTTTAGACATTAGGATTGGTAATATCCAACTTTGGTGACCACATGGTTTAAGGCGTCACTCTCACATTAGACTAGTCTGCAGATGACTGGGAAATCGTGGCTCAATCATGATCGGGTGATATTCCTAAATATTTTCCTACTCTCTCTCTCCAAGCGAATGTGGGTACACTTCCTCTAAATTGAAACGTATTTATCCCTAACCCACTGGCGTAATTAGTTCATACCTAAAAAGGCAGAATTAATGAAGGAAATGTACCCACATTTGCGTGGGAGAGTAGAAGAAAGCGATTGAATAAGATATCCCCAAAATACCCTCAGCAGGGATTTGAACCCCCAGACAGAAGCGTCTAGCTGGCTGGGATGGATAAGCTAATTCTTCTGCTTGAGAGTTTGATTGTATCTTGACGTTTTATCTCCCCACCTTTTGTCCAACTTGGTCGCCTACACACTTTACGGTCCTGCACTACACTTCTTATCTCTATCAGTTCTAGGAAAGTCTGCTTGCGGCCTTTACTGATTGCCGGTCCCAGCCTCCCAATTGTTTAAACAAACCAGTAATGCTGCCAACCTGATGGCTGGAATCCACCAGTTTGTATAACGTTAGCAACGCCATCTATTTTGAAAGCTGAAAGCTCAACACACCGCCAGGGAGGGTAGGCAAGGCCTGAACGAAGGCAATGGAAGGGGGTTTCCAAATGGAATTTTTCTAGGTAGTTTTCCTGTCCACTCCCACCACGCAAATACGGGTATATTTTCTCTGAGTTTTACCTTACTCATCCCTTGTTAATTAGTGTTGTTAAATGCAAACATATTGGACGAGTAGTGATAGGTGAAAAAAAACCCACTAATAGTGTAGGTAAGAGGAGGTATAATTTATAGAGAACGTGCCCGCATTTGCGTGGAGGGAAAGTGATAAACCATTTAATTTAGGAATAAAAGCCCCTATCAGTAAACGGGAACAGTATATGGACCCTGACCTCTTCATCGTGAGCAATCTGGTATATTGTGAGACTGATACCTTAGACTATACGACCACCAACGTGGGTATGTCATTCTTTGGTGTTAAAACAAATCGAAACGCCCCCTCTCTTTTTTGTTTCCTCGACTTAAAGTCGATTATGATAGCCAGTATTAGTTCTAAGCAGCAGGCCCGCCAGGTGCCCGGTACCTGGAGAAAAGTGCGGGCCCCTTCACTTTGAACTACTCAACTTCAGTGACAGTGGAACCTTATTTGTCCAGACGTGGCAGTTAGAAAAAAAAAAAGTTAACTGGAGGGGCACTTGTCTGACATTATTGAAAATAAGACTTCTGCATAATCTTATTTGGAGTGGTCCGCCCCATACAAATTTTGAAATTTTAATAATTTACTTCTAGAAGTAATTTTTTTTAAAATTTCAATGTCCTTAGAAACTCTTTAAAGTGGCTTTCGTCTAGAAATTTTTGGAAAATTAGATTGCTCTTAGAGACGCTATTTGAAGTGGTCTTGCCCCAGAAAATTTTTGATAATTGGATGGCTTTAGAAGTTATGGCCTATCCCTATTTATAATAGTCCTTGAGTAGATTTTTTTTTTCAAATCAGGTGCATCCAGAAGATATTTATAGTGTGGGCTTCTTCCATAAAATTTTGGAAAATTGGATGCTTTCAGAAGCTATTTGAAGTGATCCTCACCTCACTTCAAATAGCTTCTGAAAGCATCCAATTTTCCAAAAGTAATAACTAATATAAGCCTCATAAGTAATAACTATTTAGAATAGGCCTTCACTATAAAATTCTTGAAAATCGGTTTACTCAGTCTAGAAGCTATTTGGAATGTAATACTAGGCCATTTTAAGCTTAGTATTCGAGAATATCAGAGTGGAGTGAAATAAATCTAGAGGGGGGGGGGGGG
>CABEEJ010007855.1:0-11479 GCA_901482245.1 Timema douglasi | reverse complement strand
GGTCAAGTTCAGGTCTCTTCCAAGAGTGATGGAAAGTTTATTTCATTAGGGGCGTTACACCACCCCTGCTTGACTTAGGTTTGTGTATTTTCAAAAACTTTTTTTGTTTCTTTTACAAAACAAAAGCAATACGTAAATGAACATTTTATGCACATGATACAATAAATATAAATTGAACTTTCTTCACTTCCCGACTCTCTCCACATGTCAAAATTAATATTAGTACAAACATAATAATATGCTTCGTGAAACTACCAGACACTTCGATACGAAGGGCGAGATTGTACCGAACCACTTGTGTGAGTCCTTACGGAGAAAATCCCAGCCGGTGGGCTAGTCATGCACTAATCCTTATGATGGCAAGGCATTTTATCGCTTATCATTCATGTTTTATTTTATATTATCTTTTATTTTATCTACTACTTTTTTACTTTCTCTCTATCTTACAGGTAGAGAAAGTATGGTGATCGTCAAAAAAATAGAACTCGAGAGTTTGATGAATCTTGACGTTTCATGACTCCCTGAATCCGAAAAAGTTGGTTTTTGAATTTCCGTCTGTCTGTACCTCCAACTAGAGCCTAAACTATTTTACCGATTGAGCTAAAACTTGATATCTAGGGTTTTTGTAGGATTGCCTCAAGGGGTATTTGGAATTGGATATCTACCCCTAAAATTAAGGGTAGTTTACTGAAGGGCAAAAAGAGAAAAAGTCGATTTTCTAAAAATCGGCTCAAACGATTTTGATTAAATTTCATTTATTAACATTAATAAATATTCCAAACAAAATGGCTACTCTCAATATTTCGGTAAAATGATTTTAAGGTCTCCGGTCTGATGCGTAAATTAACGTTTTTTATAATATCTCCGAAACTATTTGAGATATGAAATTACTTACCATTACAAATATGTATATATATTTGTAGTACAAATATTTTATTCAAAATATATTTTTATAAAATCAATAACTTTCAATCTATACGCAATTATATATATTTTTTAACTTTTTGGACATTAAAGTTTAAGTATTGCGACCGTAAAAAAAAAAAAAATCTAACCTGAAATGTTGATGGATTTCGACGTCTCATGACCTCCTGAACCCTAAAAAATAGTCTTTGCGATGCCATCTGTCTGTGTGTCTATTAAAACTTAAAATTAAGAGTAGTTTTATAAGGGGTGAAAAGAGAAAAAATAGGTTTTCTCAAAATCTGCTCCAACGATTTTGATTAAAATTCGTATCTAGGCGTTGATTAAGATTATAAATAAACTGGATATTTTCATTTTCCCATGAAAATGATTTTTAGGATACTTTACAGAAGCGTTAATTTCCGTATCTCCACAACTATTTGAGATACACAACAACTTATCATTCCAAAATTGTAGGAATATCAGGAATAAAAAACTTTTATTTGACATATATTTTATTAAACCAACAGTTATGAGATATTTGCAAATATATTAACACAATTTTGTGAGCTTTAGTTGTAAACATATACTATTTAAGTTTTAACGCAATAATTATCCAATACCATAGAGTAATTAAATATAAGTATCTAAAAAAAGTATGTTATTTTTCCTTAAACCTCTTAGGAGAAATGTTTGTACAGCAATGATCTATCTCCATTTTAGACTCAATAGTCAATATTTACATTTTTTATTGGTCAAAATGTATAAATGAATAATTAAATATCAATGCGATGACTTGAAGATGAGTAACACCTAATAAAATGTTAAAATTTTAACCGAAAATCGAAATTTTAATACGAAATGTTGACCATTGTGGACCCAATATTAATCTTTTTTATTGGTCCAAACATACAAATGAGGACATTAATTATTTAAAAATAAAAATATAAGATTTAAAACAGAAATTTTGATGAATCTTGACGCCCATCTTGCCTTCTTACATTATTCCGTTCAGAAATCTTACGAGTTTATAGAAAGAGAGAGAAAGTCTGTGCGGTGCGCCGTACCATTTATTTAAACTTGTGAATCTGTATCTTGGGCTGGGCCCCTGGAAATCCTGGGCCCGGTACTATGGTACCAACATGGTGGGTATATGTGGAGCAAACAGAACTATGACCGAGTAGGATTTTAATCGGAAGAAACTTTTAAAAAATGCAAATATATTTTTTGCAGCCAACATTGACGTATGAATGCGTGAAAGTAGATAGAATAACGTTTTGCTAAATAGGGTTCTTCCTGCGAAAGATGGATTGTATATAGAGTAGAATCGTCACTAAAAGAACCTTCAAGAAGATTTTTATTATTATTATTAGCACCGCATCTTACTACCCGTTCGGGTTATACGCTTTAAGTACTAATTACGCTAATGGATTAGGAATTAGGAAGGTTTGAATTGGAGGAAGTAAACCCGAATTTGCGTGGAGGGAGAGTGGAAAACCATTTAGGAAAAACCACCCCCAGTTCACCCGACCAAGATTCGAACCTCTATCTCCCCGTCCTCTTTAAGAAGATAAAATAAATAAATGTAGCTTAGCCTACACAGACATCTTGCGTTTGTGCAAATTTAATTCATTTGTAAACTCTGACAGCTGCATAGCATATCATTTGGTGTTTTACAAAATTAAAGAACATTTATTAAATTTTTAAACTGATAAATAAAGTTTATTAGATGATGAATAAAAAAAACTTTAAAATATAGTTAAATATAGTTAAATAGTGAAAACTAAAATGGATATATGGATACACGAGAGTTTTGGAAACGACATAAATATGTTTTTATCAAAGTGGCTCTTTAAAAGCACCTTTGTATTTTGAAATTTCCTTAAATAATATGTGAAAATATAGCTAAAAGATTACATAATATTTGTTTCCAGGCCCAGATTAAGGCATGTGCCAAGTGTGCCACGCACAGGGGCCCCCGTGCTAGGGGCCCCAACTCACCTGGTAAATAAATCACTTTGACTTGTCATATTTATTATGTAATAACATTATATCTCAATATTTCTATGTTTTTTCGTAAAATTTATTCCAAACTAATCTAGAAATTCCCTAGTCGACGGGCGCTCACTGGTATCCTGATATTACGTGGAGTACGACAGCTCGTGCTTAAAAATTAACGCAAACTTTACTTTTGGCAAACCGGAAATACTACATATCTGCAGACGGTACCGTGAAATAATAAAATTGTTGATATTGAAGAATTATCTAAATGTGACATGAAAATAATGCAAACAAAAAGTTTTAAATAAGAAAACACTGTTTGCTATACTAATACTATCTATTTTATCTGCAGACGGTGGACTATATAAAATGCAATTACACTGAAATAGTCTATATTTATAATATAATGTCCAACATTATTATATTACTAGGTACTATTAATTTACAGTACTATACTCTACTCAGAATACAATAAATGGTATAGTTTACAGTTAATTGTAGTATTAATAAATAATTTATGTGTTAATAACAAAATTCACGGTACTCACTATGATTGCTAAACGTATGAAAAAAAAAGATTATATATGAATACAATTATCCATGTACTATATATATATATATATATATGTATTTAAGATTCATAATCCTTCATTAGGGAACTAACTTCTAAGGGCCCCAAGTTCCACTTGGCACAGGGCCCCCAAAAGTTTTAATCCGAGCCTGTTTGTTTCCTGTATTATGGGACTAATAAAACTAATCTGTTTTGTATCTACTATGTTATCAGCAGTGTAACTTGCCTGTTTNCCCCCCCCGTGCAAAACCAACTCTTCATAGCCTCCCTACAAGCGAGAGGAGATTACAATAATTTAGTTGCGTCATGTATCACATCGTGACCATACCACTCTGAAACTATTGTGCTATGGCCGTTACTTAATTTCAGGTGGTTTTACCGAGAATCTTTAAAGCTTTGCAAACTTATACGTATCTATGCATATAATAAAACTCTAAAAGTTTGTATATTTGAGTGTCTGTTTGTTGCCATTAAACTCAAAATGTACTCATCAAATTGAGACAGGACTTCTTCTGTTGTAATCCTAATCTTTCAGGGATCATAGTAAGTGATACACCTAGAGATGAAAATTTTGAATCGGAAAATTTTCTGCTGTGGTGGCTTTCGTTGGAGGGGTTAAATTGTAGAGGTGACACCTAGAGCCTATTATACTTACAGATAGCGTGTTAAGAGACAACTGGACTATAAGAAGGGGGTGGGGTTACAGGGGTGAGGGAGGGGGTGGATAGGAAGCACGGAGAATAGAACGGGGGAGGGAGGAGACAAATGTCAGCCCAACCTTAAAATTATTTTAGTTAACTTATTAATGATAAACAATTGCAGTATGATTTATGAACGTAACGGTTCAACAAAGGTTCGCATTCATTTGTTTCGTTACTACTTTTTTTAGTACTATGTGTTACTTACGCCTATGTACTAATTAAGCTAATGTGTTAGAGATGAGGAAGGTTTAATTTAGAGGAATTGCACCTGTGAGAGTGGAAAGCTATTTAGGAAAAAAACACCCTCAATGCACCCAACCAGGATCGAACACCGATCTCCCTGTTATCGGAAGTCTAGTCTATTGTTAGAGTAGCGCGTTATACCGGGCGGCCACCGAAGCTCGTTTGATGATGTTTCTGGTGTTAACGTTCTTAGAAGAAATTAATCTTTAAACGTTGTAATTTGGGATACCTAAATCTCTATCACTTTAGTTCCATTTAATTAGTTGACATTATTTTACAGAAATCATAATTGAAAATTTTACGGAAAAAATATATGGACAATTTTCCGTCTCACATCTCTAGATATATTATCTCGCTGTCTCATCAGCGAGCAAAGTATTGTAATGTAAAAAAAAAGGTCACGTCTGGTGCTGCACGTACAGAAGATGGCACGTGATATGAACTGTGCTGTGGAGAGGGTAGGGGGAGGTGGTGGGGGTAAGTTCATCTATCTACGTTCTTGCATAGCACACTGCTCTCAGCTAGGATTCATTCTTTTCTAGCATTCTAAGTTGCCGAATGTGTTGATGTATTGTTTAGTGTGAGCGAAGCGGTGGGAAAATTCTAGTTTCTAATAAAGTTAATAAATTAACTGTGATTATCGATTATCGAAAGACAGAGATTTCTTTTCCCATTTGATTCATTCGACAGCTATGTATCAATATGCATTTGACACTTTAGATCCCATTTTATATCAACACCCGTTTGATTAACTCAAAAAGTATGAATCGATACCCATTTGACTACGCCAATAAGGACTAATTGACACCCATTTGACTACATAAACATGCAGATAGATATTGACAGCCATTTGACTACATAAACAAGGATGTATTGACACTCATTTTAATACTTCAATAAACACGTATGGACACCAATTTGAGTAGTTAAACAAATATGTATTGACACCCATTTGACTACTTCAACAACCACATATCGATATCCATTTGACTACTTGAACAAGTGCGTATTGACACCCATTTAACTACACCAAAAAGCACGTATCGACACCCATTTGACTACTTCAATAAGTACGCATTGGCACCCATTTAACTACACCAACAAGTACGTATTGAAACAAATTTGACTAATTAAACAAGTACGTATTAACACCCATGTGACTACTTCAACAAGTACGTATTGAAACAAATTTGACTAATTAAACAAGTACGTATTAACACCCATGTGACTACTTCAACAAGTACGCATTGAAACACATTTGACTAATTAAACAAGTACGTATTAACACCCATGTGACTACTTCAAAAAGTACGCATTGAAACACATTTGACTACTAACAAGTACGTATTAACACCCATGGGACTACTTCAACAAGTACGCATTGAAACACATTTGACTAATTAAACAAGTACGTATTAACACCCATGTGACTACTTCAACAAGTACGCATTGAAATACATTTGACTACTAACAAGTACGTATTAACACCCATGTGACTACTTCAACAAGTACGCATTGAAACACATTTGACTAATTAAACAAGTACGTATTAACACCCATTTGACTACTAACAAGCACGTATCGACACTCATTTGAGTCTCCAAGGAAGTCAATCGAACGTGGCCTCTTTATGATTTGTGTAAATGCCAAAATAGCCGCAGGCCCTGTGTTTAGTTTGCGAGTATGAATAGTGTAACCAATCAATAAAATTAATAACAAAAGATCCACCTATAAGACAGTACCGGGTTCATGTACCGACCGGCATCTTCCCTATCGTTCATTGGTCGTGGGGCTAGTCCCACTCGTGACCTGCTATCAGTTCCTCCATTATCCGCCTCTTCGTTCGTTTTATCTTTCAGTCTCGTTTTCACTCCTCGCGTGTTTTGACCCTTCCTTTCGTGATTCACTTGTTTTGTTAATTGATGTTGTTGCCGCAGCGGCTCTTACAGCCACGTTTGTGCGCTAGTGTGCTGGATGTTACGATACACTAGCCTACTTGTGAGTTGGCAGCCACTTTTTATCTGACCGGTAGTGCGTCTGCCTACTGATCTGGAGGACTCTAGTCCGATTCCAAACAAGGCCAAAAATGTATCAATGTGAAATTGAAAGATATCGCTTTCACCAAGGTTTTTAAAATGTTTGAGGGCTGATCGTTAGATTTATCGTTATATATAGAATTAGAATTATAATACACCCTAAATCCGGCACTAAACTTATACAAATAAACTAGTACCTACATTTATTAATTTTTAATAATAAGCTTATTACTGGCTTACCTAATTACTTTTTCATAATGTCTTACCACCCGTTCGGTATATACGCATTTTAATTTTGCTAAAAATGTAGGAAAAGGGAAGGTAGCATTTTAGAGGAAAATTACCTGCATTTGTGTAGAGGGAAAATGGAGGGAGGGGCGGGGTAGAAAGAGATTCAAGAGAAACCACCTTCAGTGCTCCAGCCAGGATTTGACCCCTGACCTCGCCATTGCCAAACCAGACTATGTGAGCCCGATATTTTGTCTTTTTTTTTTTCAAAAGGTCCACCGACACCGGGGCTCACAACTTGAATTAACTTAAGGACCCCGAATAATGGTGAAGTTTTAAGTAAATTCAATATATCATTCACATGGCTGGAGGACGTAAAGTCACAAATAGAAAAACTAGACTACCATTAATACAAAAGGTTTTGTAAAAAAGTGACTAAAATACAATTTTCTAACATACATTTTGTTACTATAATTTTAAGCCGAATAAAATGAAAGTACGTAGTTTGGTTACTTATAATGGGTTTAGAAAATCGTCACCCGAGAATGCAAGTGTTCTATCTCCAAAATGGTTAAATTTGAGATATTTGGTGTATACGTTTATTTAGAATGCATATGATCCACCTGTGGTGAAATTGAGACTATTAAATAATTACTTAAGAAGATACAAGCTCGAGTTGTCTTCTAGTAACATTGGTTTTATACACAAGGTCAAACTTCAATGCTCTTTTACACAAAAGTGAAAAATTGGACATAGAACACTTGCATTCTCGGGTGACGAAATGTAGGAAGAAAATTACCTTTGTCTCTAACAATGTTATTAAATTTTTTTTCTACAATATCTAAATTGTTATGGCCCCAAGCTTTAAACACACTAAAAATGTGTAGCCTACAGAATCTTAAAATCAACTACCCAATTCAATATGGCATTATCTCAACTGTGCTAGTTAATTACCAGTTCCTATGTTCAACCTAAAGAACCTAGAAACTCAAAATACCTAGTAGGCTTAATTTTTTCAGATAAGATTGGCACCAAGCCCAAAAGGATGTAGGAATACATGGGGACTAAAAATGTCCATTGCGGCCTCCGAAACTGGAGAAGTTTTCAACAAACCAAAGTCTAGAATATCTCAAAGCCCAGAAGACCTTGGAAGCTGACATTTTTCTGGCAGGTAGCCCCTAACCCAAAAGAGTGGCCATGGGGGCCCCAAAATGTTTTTTGGAAGAGGGGGATATACTAAAAAACGAAAAAGTGTATCCAAAATTGGATGTTTCTAATTAAATCCTCAATTGTAGGACCAGTTTCACATTTTAATTGGAGTAAATATTTTATCTACTATAGTCTTTAATTTAAATGAGCTTTCCAGATCTTGAGATTAATTATGATTTCCATTCTCAATTATTGTCAAACAAATACAAGATTAAATGGTCTAAAGGAATATGGCTGCCCTTTTTAGTAGCATCAGTGACGGTGGTCTAGAGGCTTAAGACATTAGACTCGTGTTGTACTCAGTCAACGTCAACAGAGAGGTTTGGGTTCCAATTCCAGTTGTCGTCAAAGGCGATAGCCCCGTCTAGTTTGGGTTTACACTTACGGGGATTTCGGGTTTGAATTCCAGTCAGCTACACGGAAGAATTTCCCTTGAAAATTGGTTACAGCTCTACCTACCCACAAATGTGGCTACATTTACTTAAAATTATAGCTTTTCCATCATAACCTAATTGGTGTGGGTATTCAAATATCCTGGAAGGGCAGTAAGACATCGAGCACCACAAATATTTATCTCGCCTTACACTTGCATTATCTGGTTAGAAATATAGCCTGGTTAAGATAGGACACTTTGTTGACAGTTAAAAAATGTACTAGATCAATAATTTTCATTTTCATTTTCATTATGATAAGTCGTGGGATCTGTAGACGCTACTTTTGGCAGATTATATCAATATCCATCACATATTGCTAATAATAGAGTAAATTAATATCTAGAGCCCGGATTTTTGTGTAGTATTAACTTACAAAATATGTACCGTATATAAATAGAAAAAAAAATCAGTTAAAATATGTATTAAAATACGCAATAATGTGAAAAAATTTAGTTTTGAATAAACCTTCTTTACCCACGTACAATTATTTTCTAACGGATTGTGTATTTCATTATTAGTTTGATTTATACCACTTAAATTACCTATTAATAAAATACTACATATAAATCTCATTGTACAATTGATTTTAGAAATCATACAAACACGCCAAACTCATTGAAACCGCCATTGTTGCCGGCTCTTTGAAAACAAGTGAACATCGAACCTATACAGATTTTTTAAAGTCAGATTCCGAGGTTGTTTTTTTTCCGGGTTGATGTTAATTGTGTGTTCTTGTTATACCAGCAGCTATATTACACTTACACATATAGACATTATTGGTTTTGTTTGCTTTTCAAAAGAACGCGCTACGTATTATTGTGATAAACTTCCAACTACATTTCCTTGATAGATTTTTGGTTCAGTTTTCGACATGTTATTCTTTGCCTTGTCAGTTTATATGAGTTTCTTCTTCTTATCTAATAACAACGAGTCAATGAGATAATTAGATCCAAGAATGATTTTTTTTTACAACTCTTTGACTTGTGTTTACAAACTGACACGCCGCGTGAAAGACTTGTTACTGAGTCCACTTTCTCTCCCTTTCACAGAACGAGAAACGTCACACACAAAGTTACGTTACGGCAACTGTAATTCTCTCCGACGAACCAGCATACCTGACTTGGACTATGCTCACAGCCATACCTTCCCTGGATTCAGTCCTATAAACTAGTGACACATCATTTAAAAGAATTGTCCCCAGTAAGGACATACAAATATTAACACGATAAAAAAATAAAAAAAATAATATTTAGCACCGCGTCTTACTAACCGTTCGGGTTATACGCTTTAAGTACTAATTACTCTAATGGAATAGGAATTGGGAAGGTTGAATTAGAGGAATTGAACCCGCATTTGCGTGGAGAGAGAGTGTGAAAACCATTTAGGAAAACCACCCCCAGTTCACCCGACCGAGATTCGAGCCTCGCATTGGGAAAGTTGAATTTAGAGAAAGTGAACCCGCATTTGCGTGGAGGAAGAGTGGCAAACCATTTAGGAAAAACCGCCCCTAGTTCACCCGACCAAGATTCGAACCTCGATCTCCCCGTTCTCGGTGGTCTAGCTCAACACGACTAGCACGTTAGCTAACTACGCCACCGAGGCGGGTAAGATAAAAATAAACACAAAATATGTAATTTTATGTGATAGCTTCAAATAAATGTGGCATTCAGTTAAATATGCAAAATGAAATTTAAAAAAAGTCCCCAACAATCTAATTCGCCAACATTTCGCTTTTTACATTTTTAACTGGCAGGATTAAAATATATAATTATATTAAAAAAATACGGGCTCTAGTAATATCGATGTTGACAGAAAAAATATAAATCTGTATTTTCTAATATTTTTTTCTCTACCAGAATCATACCATAGTGAAGTCTGACTTTCATAAAAAGTCCGTCATTTTAAAACTGGAAACTCATAATGCCCCAATGGTGGAAATAAAAATATTACAATAATTATTATCTTTACATATTTAGTCCGTTTGGGTAGTAATTTAAAGAGAAATATACAATAATCCACAAGGAAGACAACCCTTGTTTTTATAGAAAGCCCACTTTTGATCACCTATATTGATTGCAAGTTACTAAAATTTGATGTTCTATTGTTTTGTCTTATTTGATTTATTAATGATATAGTTCACCAAAAAATTAATCCAATAATACTTCCTTATGAATTAATTTATAATTTATGTTTACATAAACTTAACGGACTAAGCATGTAAATACAATAGTAGTTATTTTCCCGCCATTGTGGCAGTATGAGTTGTTTCCAGTTTGTTTTCGAATAACTGCCTACCTACGAAAATTAGACCGTATTATTGGAAGCTTTTGATAACGTTTTCATTCATAAATCAAATAAGACATATTTCTGAAATGTCAAATTTTAGTGACTTTGAATCCATGTTGATGATCGCAAGTGAGCTTTTTATAAAATCAAGGTTTAGCTAACTTCTGTTGGTTAAAAATCCACGTGCTGATTGATACACGACACAAAGTTTTAGAAAGTATAGGTTAGCTATCCAATCAAAACTAAATCCCCACGCATCGAGTGTGTCTTTCGTAAATAAAAATTCATTCGGGCAAACGAACCTATAGCCTACTTTCCCGAGGTCCTATTTGACATTGCGTCGCCCGGGCAATGAACTCGACACATCAGCTTATTAATAACGTGTGTCTCGAAATAAAAAAAAACTTATGTTTAATGACAAGAGATTAAAACGATAAACCTGTTGAGTGGTGCTCATCACCATATATGATCGAGTGAAATAAAACGTCGCACCTTCCTCGTGTAATGGATGTCCGGTTGATTGGTTTATTGAGTACGGTTGAGGAATAGTTAATAAATAATGGAGCCTAAGGTGGCAATGCGTGTACTTGTCCACATTCATGACCATCAAATGAAATTGGGTGTTCGTTGGGACTTGGAGGAACAGAAACAAGTTTGGGGTGTTTTTTTGGTGGGGAGGAAGAGCCTGTTTCAATTCTTGCTGAGAAATAACAGACACACACAGAAAGTGTTACGGATTTGGATTTGGTTAACGGAGAAATAGGGCTTTACTCGGAAAAAAAATTAATATTGCGTGCTATACGTTTTACAACCTGTCCTAGATATAAATAAAGTTATACCAATGAGATGGGGATTAGTAAGGTATAA
>CABEEJ010007854.1:0-27565 GCA_901482245.1 Timema douglasi | reverse complement strand
GTGGTTTTGGAGTGAAGTGCTCGTCTCAGGACCTGGTGTTCGTCGGTTCAATTTCGGGCCGGGTCAGAGTATTTTAACGATACAATTCCGTAGCACAGCTCCTTTGGAAGGGGAATAAAGCTGACAGTCCCAGGTCGATTGTGGCACGTAAAATGACCCTGGAAGGTAGGCTATGTGCACATATATAAACTCTCGTGTGATGATACAATCAGTCGGTTCGAAATAAACAAATAAAATACATCCCAGGATAAGTGCCAGATAAACACGAACTACCGTCGCTGTGTGTGTTTAGAGCAACTCTCTCGAAGCAACCAAACAAATCCCTCACTCAGCGAGTGTCCTTGGTGTGGTGCTGGTCACACTCCCACAATCCTTCACACATGAGTCTACTCGTGTTATTACGGACAGGATGTGCCTCACTCTGGAATGCACAATTACCTCGCTGACGTCACGCGCAGGTGATGTAAGAGCAGGAGGAGTGGCTCGAAACTTTACCAACTGCGTAGTAAACAAAGTGGTCATCCTAGGTCACTCTCCGAAATAAACATTGCACAAGGAGCAGGCGTGCATGGAGGGGATCGTCTTGGCCCTCATCCAGCGTGCAACTGTCTCTTTTGATAGCAATTTGTTGTTTAAATATATTTGTGAAAATATAAGATTCGCTAATTTCCGACTAAGCTTGACACAAGTTACTCGAGCTCTGCGATTGAGGCGCCAGATGGGAGGGCAAGGAATACCTTGCAGACGTTTAGAAATATCCTGTTTCAAACATTGTGTTTGCTAAAATGTAGAGCTAAGTTCTGACCCGTTAAAAAGTTTAATTTGGTTTTTAAAGAATGTGATTTTTATCTCAAAAATGTAAACCTTTTAACTGATCGTGAACCTGCTGATAATTATCGCCTACATTTTGTTTAAAACTATATTTATTAAAATATATCAAGCCACTTGTCAAATAGGGTGGTAGATCTAAACGTCTGAAACGCTCTCAGTGCTCTATCAGTGCTCTATCAGTGCTCTAGCTCTCTTAAACGAAGAGTATAGGAAATAATACATCAATTTTCAAAGGAAGAATATTTTATAAAAAAACAAACATATCTTATTAGGTCAAAATTGATAACCTTTTAATAATGTCGTTATATAGATAATATTAGCATCAACACTTGAAGGTCTGGTGGACTGGTCGAGTAGCTATCAAGAGAAAATGGATATTTACAAAAAAAGTATCCGCTTTATACCAATAACACTAGGAGGCGGTTGAAAGAGAGCTAATTACACGTATTAGTTAGTAAAACCAAAGAAAATAAAACTATGAGCATATATATTGGCCAATTTTACTATTCATAATAAAATTAACTTCGTATAAACAAATAAAATCTTTCATTTGAAAAAAAACACGTTAAATATTCAAATTTGAAAATAATAACTGGAAGGAAGTTTTTGGATTGAATTTTAAGTCAAATTATGTTGAACTTTTGAACCCAAATATGTTATTTTAGTTCTTATTTCTAGTTTTACCAAAATGTGTGAGTTCAGATTAGATATAAGATTAGTTTAAATTTCACGCAATTAAAATTAATCTCTCTCATCCATTTAAACATATTCTAACATAGCTCATATTTTACTAATAGTTTTGTTCTATAGCAGAGACACGCCAAAATAAAGTTAAAAAACAACAGCTATGAAGCATGAAGCTGGTTTTTACCCAACTTTAAAACTTTGTCTAAATTTCGGACAGCTGGGCATAGAGTTCCTAAGTACAAACAAAATATAATACGACAATATAGGCCTACTTTAAATATATGTGTAGGCTACCATCAAGGGCGTAGGAAGCTAATTTTTCTAGGCGAGGGGGTATTGAGGGGGGGGGCAAAGTCGGGAGAAATTAATTTATTTTTGGCGAAATTGCCTCTTATTTAAATGCATTAAAATATTGTATTCCAAAAGGAAAATCCACGTTTTAAATATTTTACCATAAGATGTGATTTTAAAATAAAATTGAAATCCAACAAATATCACGCTCGATATAATTTAATAGTTAATCATTTTGAGACTCAATAAACTAATGACTAGTTTGTTGTTATTATTAATGTCACGATGAGAAGTGTCCCGAGCCTCCAGAGTGAGTTAGAAACCATACAATGTTGCCAACACGCGGGTCACGCCCGTAAGTTCTACAAAACACACGTCCAGCGCTCATTTGCTCTCTACCTGCACGACTCTACACCATACCATGGCTTACCAACCCACTCCATTATTCTTCTAAACGTGTGACTCTAACATGTACAGACAATTATAAAATGTGCCCCTCCCCGCTCATGTCAAGTGAAATGTAATTAAAACAGCAGCGACTTCATCCTCTCCAGGTGTGGTCTTGAAATAGGAATAGCGTCAAACAATCTGGAAAATTATCACGGCTCTATTTCTCAGAGGTGCGCTCTAGTTGACGAATTAATAAACATCTATTTTAAAGAGATATGATGAGAGTGAATTTAGAGAAATTGTAATAGCATTGATCTCGAGGAAGAATCAATCGTAAGCCAAATTGTGGGTAAATACTACAATAACTATATTGTAGGACTATCCTAGACACCAACCCGGCCCCGGACCCATGAAAGACCACATGGAGAGATTGCTGCACCACCATGTGCTGTACATGTGTGGAAAGTACGATGTGAGGAGCGTTGCTCCACTACAGGACGAGTTAAAGTTAGAAATGTGCTAAAACTTACACTTAATTTAGTTTAACTTCACAGCTGATTAGCTAATTAATGTTATTTATACTCTATATGAGGCCGTGAGCAGAATTATAAACATCTATAGTTAAATAACTTGAGAATAATAACATACAATCCGGGAGGATGGGGTTCGAATCTGACCGGGCGCACTAAGGAAGTTTATTCCAAGGAACTGTTTACAGTCAAGACTAGTAAGTATTCTCATCTTCCGTGTTTAACTAATGACCTTTTCCTCTTTTCTTTTTGAATTGATCTATTTTCATAGCTTTTTGTACTTGAGTGTACGAGACCTAAGTTTATCCATCTTTTTTTCAGACAATATCCCCCAATATAGACACACACAATAATATTGTACACAGTTTTCGTTATTAAAATGTGTCCAGACGCTAGGTTCTTGCATATAAATACACTAGTATATTTTAAAGACAGTACTACACGACTATATGAACCTGTCCCAATGTTGAGTGAAGGTGAGTGTATTACTCACCAAAGCTGGTGGCCAACACGAGAACTAGCACAGCGGCCATGACGGAATGTCGAGGGTCCATGTTGGTGAGGAGTGGTTGGTGTGGATGTGCTCGAAGTCTTGCAGCGAACTGAAGCCACGCCAGGTCGTGAGGACTAGGTTAACTGGAGTCATTCTCCCCTCTCTTCTCCGTCGGTCGGCTCTACGTCAGCTACAAACGACCCACGCTTTGTCCGTTTCACTTACCGACAAGCTTTACAAACAACCAAACTCACAAGGTGACCAGTCTTACACAAAATAAAACACCTCTCATACTATTCTTGTCCCGAATTGTTAAACGAAATTGTGTCATTTGGCATTTTTATGAGTAATAAAAAAAATTAAAAAACTATTTAATTAAAAGTTTCACTATAACATCTGACAACAATGCACATCAACATTGCCAGTGGCGAGTCTTTTTCTCCTTTACTCTCTCTCAACCCCTAGGAGAGAGAAGTATTGTGATCGTAAAAATGACTTAACTCGAGATTTTGATGGATGTCAACGTTTGATGACCTCCCCCCCNCCCCTCCCTCCCGAAGCCGACAAAGGGGTTTTCGCGATACAGTCTGTCTGTCTATCTATCAGACTAGAGCCCAAGCCATTTTATCGATCGGGAAAAAACTTTGTATCTACGATATTCATAAGGTTCACCAAAGGATTACAAAAATTATAATTAAATACCCAACCTTAAAATTAAGGGTACCGGTAGTTTACTCAAGGATAAAAAAATATATTTGAAATTGGCTCTAACGATTTTTATTCAAATTTGTATCTACTCATTGGTTAATATAAAAAAATAAAATAAATATAAGTGATGCGTCTAATTTTTCCGGGAAAACGACTTAAGAGGGCAAAAGGGGATATCTACAATTTTGAACATATTTACCCAACAATTTGAGATACGATATAACGTATCATAGCAAATTTGTATGAATGTTAAAAACAAAATGTTATATTTTAAAGATGTGTTTATAAAACCAATAGTTTGTGAGCTGTAAGCATAGCTTTGTGAAGCCGGGAGGGGCTTGCTTTGCTCTTTGGAGGACAGAGATGTGATGATGTGTTAGAACATACACAATATCTTCCTAAAGGATGTATTGTCGGCAGCTCTAGTTGTGGACTTTGCCACGAGCCACCACCAGAAACCCACCCCTCACCCACTCCTCCAATAAATAAGAGCTAACGAGTCCTACACTACCTTCATATATCACACTAAATAATTTACAAAACTTCGGACAGTAAGAGTATTATTATAACTACATACCTTTACTGTCCAATAACACATATAATAAAACCATGGCTATAGGGCAGGGATAGCAAATATATGGCACGCGAACATAATTTGGATGGCACGCCAACATTAAAATAAACATCAAATAAAACTTTTCCCAGCTTGGACAATGGACTTAGTGAAGTGAACGGCTAGAAATCGTCCTTGCTCGCAATTAAGTGCGTCTTGTGTGCTCCTGAAGACACGCTATGAACCAAACAAACCCATACAGAGTCTTTTTGAAACACTCAGTAGCGGATTTAGGCTTAGGCCCGTGAGGCCCGGGCCTAGGGCGGCAAATTTTGAGGGGCGCCAAAATTTTTAAGATGACTAAAATTAAAAATCGATTGGGTTTTCTGTAAACTGTAAGACCAAATTTTAAAGTTTATTTTATGTTTAATTTATACCTGAATTAGATTTATTATTATTATTGTTATTATTTTCATTATTTTATACACACACATATATGTATATATATGTTTATATATATATTGTTACAAAAAAAAAGGGGCGCCATATCGTCTCGGGCCTAGGGCGTCCTCAAACCTAAATCCGCTACTGGAAACACTGACCGTATTACTTTCCATGTTTTAACTTATAGTTATTGAAAATAATATTGTCTAAGACATTCAATTTTACAATATATTAAATTTTCCTTCTTTAAAATGAATGCATTATTAAAATATTTACCATATTTGTTTTGAATCATTCATTACATTTCACACTATTCATTATTTTTGTAATTTCTAAATAGTAGCTAAAAAACGTAAATAATAGGAGGAGCACTTGACTTCTTATAAATGTAACTAGTGGCACACTGGTAGGAAAAGTTTGGCCACCCCTGCTATAGGATGTATTGCGGACCATTCAAATAACATCCATCCTATCCACCTTCCTACAGTGAGTGATTTTATAATGGCTGTCCCCAAAACGACCCTCGGTATACCTAGCCGAGATTTAAATCCCTACCTCTCCACTACCGATAAATTCATTTCTATAATTTATTTGAAAGATTGAAGCAATTGGTCAGTAGAGTGTTTAACTGCTGTGGACATGGCCATTGCTTGAAGGTCTGAGCGTCCAAATGAATTCACGTCTGCCGCCGACCCAGGTGAGCTCGGACAGCTTTAGATCACCGATACAATTATTACAACCTCTACAATCACTAAGAATAAATATCAAGAACAACCAAAGGTATTGGAATAATGTTACACCAAAAAACTTGTCAAGCTGATTATTCTGTGCGCACTCGTACAACCACCATTCCCCGAACATTTGGTATCATAAAGCCCTCTTGAGTAGAAGATGGCTGGGTTATCTGATAGCTCGTCATATTAAATGATCGCTCATATGTAACTGATGATTTCCTCACATACATCTTACTCTGCCAGTCTTAAAATGTGAGCAAATAATCCTGGAAGCTCAGTGGCAGACCTTTGTCGTACTGTCAAAGGTTCAGAATTCGATTACCATGTCCAGGAGTCATTTTGTCAATTTAGAGAATGTGATATTTATATGCGGCTATAAGCGTACTTAAAAACTATTATTGCTTGGCTATTTAATCCTTAATTGAGTCATGTTTGACAGATACGTGTGCTGGGTGTAGGTTGGATGTCCCTTATCAGATACTTTCGCAAAATAATGGGTTGAAACCAGGAGATGCACTTTCCCCATTACGTAGAGTATGCTATTAGGATAATACAAGGCTTGAAAATAAACGGCAATGCAGCTGCTAGGATACGGAGATATTTATCTTTGTTGGGAAATAGTAAGAAATGGAGATATTTTACTAGAGGCTAGTAAGGAAATAGGTTTATAAGTGAACACTGAGCAGACTAAACACGTGATCACACAACGAACACAGAATGAGGATGACAGTTTAGAGATTACTTTGAGAAACATTTCATTTGGTTAATGTTAATGAGTTCAAATATTTAGGAGAGATTTAACTAGAAATAACGATATTAGTGTGTAAATTAGGAAAATAATACTGTCTGGTAAGTAAGTTGTTAATTTCTCGCCTGTTGTCAAGAAATGTAAAACTCAGAATAAACAAAACAGTAACTTCACCTGTTGTTCTTTATGGTTGTGAACCATGGCGTCTTACTTTACATAATAAGGAGAGATTCATGGTACTCGAAAACAAAGCATTTATTCCAAAAATAAACTAAGATATTGGATAGTAGTAGTTACATAATGATGAGCTACATACCCTGGACATATAACCAGAAATGTTAGATTAATCAAACCTCACAGGTTAGAGTGAGCAGGGTGAATGGAAGAAACTATAACCGTGTTCAGGGTATTGTCTGGCAAACCCACTGGGGAGAGACCAGTAGAAAGGTATAGACGCATATGAGAGGAAAACATTAGAATGGATCTAAAAATATAGGGTGAATAAGGTGAACTGAATACTACTCGCTCAAGATAGAGATAGGGTGTAATGAGGTGGACTGAATACTACTCGCTCAAGATAGAGATAGGGTGTAATGAGGTGGACTGGATATAACTCGCTCAAGATAGGGATAGTGTGTAATGAGGTGGACTGGATAGAACTCGCTCAAGATAGAGTTAGGGTGTAATGAGGTGGACTGGATAGAACTCGCTCAAGATAGAGTTAGGGTGTAATGAGGTGGACTGGATAGAACTCAAGCTAGTGATAGGGTATAGTGAGGTGGACTGGATAGAACTCGCTCAAGATAGTGATAGGGTGTAACGAGGTGGACTGGATAGAACTCGCTCAAGATAGAGTTAGGGTGTAACGAGGTGGACTGGATAGAACTCGCTCAAGATAGAGTTAGGGTGTAATGAGGTGGACTGGATAGAACTAGATCAACATAGGGATAAGATGTAACGAGTTGGACGGGATAGAATCAGTTCAAGATAGGGGTAGGTGGCGTACTTTTGCAAGCTCGGAAATGTACTTTCAAGTTCATAGTGACATCAAACTCGGCAATGGTAAAACAACACAAGACAGTTCTTGGTTTTAACATTTTATAAAACATGATGACCTATTATATATTTTCTCAACATTGTTCTCGATTTTGTTTGAATAAGTTTACTCATAAAGTTTCAACAGAGTCTCAAGATGACGCAGCATGGTGCGAAATATCACCACAACTCACATAAAAATGTCCGCCAAATATATATAATTATTTACTCCAGTGAATCTGTATGATGACACTTTCAGGGGACGTAAATACTGGTTACTTGTAAAGCACTCCATCTAATATTCTCTTGGGGCATGTAAATACGGATCCATTAAAAGCATGGATTGGTTTAGGACCGTCCTAGGTCCACGTGCCTGACCTACTGTTTCAGGAGAGCTATCCGTTTTTCCAGAAGAGACTAGGGGGCTGCGTTCATTCGTGAAGACTTGCAAACGGCCTTCAGAGCATTTTATTTGTTTTAATTTCGGTGGTCACTCGCTGGGCTTTTCTTCAGAGCCCCAGTGGAACTCGCCTTTGCAGCCTCACATGTTTCACCCCCACCTCAGCCTTTGGAATCTCAGAGGAGGGAATGGATGCTCAACAACGGCTGCAGATAGTTCCCCCCCCTCCCCCCGAGTTAGGACCGGGAGTGTTCCCCGAGGTGGACTCAGGGGTGTTCCCCAAGGAGGACTCAATTGAGGTTCCCGAGGAAGAATCCATGGGGTTACGGGTGGGGGAGACCACCTCTGTGAGGGTGTCGCCACTCGCACAAATTTCGGCTCCACTGTAGTTAGCTTGGGATGGCTAGTATTGTCTCTATTAGGGACTAATGTCATGGGTAGTGTAGACGTCTTAAAAAGATTAACTGTGCAATGTCGATTGAGACAAACGATGTTCTCGCTAGCAATTTGACTATATGAGGTTTTAAATACCGGAGCCTACCAGGTAAGTATTCTTTGAATACCTGGGCATACGGAATCTTCTTTTCACATTGAATCTCAAGGACTTTTTTCTCTGCCTTCTATTTAGGACAGGCCCGAGACTAAGCAGAATGCGGACCCTTGCAGTTGACGCAGAACTTAGGAGACTCGCACGGTGTATCGTGAGCCTCCTGTCCGCAATCTGCACAGGTTGGTTTACCACGGAATCGCAGCTTCGTATGCCCAAACTCCTGGCACTGAAAACAGCGCCGAGGGTTGGGCACATACGGCCGGACCATGAGCGCGTGTAGACCTGCTCGGACCTCCTTTGGAAGGGTTGGAGTAGCAAAAGTGAGGATATACGTATCCATATTTTTTCTCATTTCTGTTCTTTTTTATAACTATCCAGTAAACTTCGGTAACATGCATCTCACAGATCTCCTCAATGCTCAAGCAGTCGAGGTGATAACAAGTCCACTTTCTTGCAAATATTGAGGAATCTGTGCGGTTCCACATTAGCCTGTATTTTACTCGTGTTCATCAAGGGTGTTTAATTAAATAAAAACCATTATGCTACTTGTTTAAGTGTCAAATGATGTCTGAATAAGATCTGTTCCGACGCACAGTTTTCTCATGGATACATACATCTGACTCGGCAACATCATTTATCAGTCTTTATAGGATAAAAAAGCTCACACGTTCATGTTATCACAGTCGACTAAAGTTCTTATCTGTATTACGGCCCTGTAAAGGACCGATCAGTAAATTACCAGCAGAGTTTGGTAGAATGGTACCATGGACAGTGAGGTGTCAGCTTTGACAGTAAATCCTGTCGTTCATATCTGGGACAATCTGCACAGTAGTTGGATCGTATATCTAGGGTGATCCAAGCTGATTCTACCCTATTTGGTTCTGTTAACTCTCCCCATGGGGATCCCCATACGACGCTAAATATGACAATGCCAGGAGAGGTCATGGCAACAAGAGGGTGCAAGAAACTCTCAGTTATACGTCTGGAACCCTCATTAATTCTAATGATCTTTTCACAAAGTAGGGTAACTTGTTTTGGTCATACTCAATTTCCTTCTACTAAAATATTATAACCAGTGCACTTCCATGACAGATTTCAGTGTGATCAAATACAATAATTGTCTGAGGGAAGCCATGTATGTTGCTAAGGCTGTCAACAGAGAGCTAAAAGTTTCCGCACAGGTCTGAATGGATGGTAATGGTTGAAAGATGTAGGAGAAAAGAAATAGAAGAGAGTAGAAGGAAGGAAGGAAAGAGAAAGGGAAGGAAAAAGATAATTAGTTGAAATCTAAGATATAAGAAAGCATTTTTCTGCACGATGTTCGTCCTGTGCAGATGCTTCCCCTTTAAGTTACCTCTTGCGACAAGCAGGGACTACTGCGAGACTTTTATAAAACCCATCCCACAATCCGTAGATTAACATATTTGATGAAGATAACATAGCATCATCACCTGTGAACGAACCAGATCCGGAACCAGCAGCGAGGAGATGGGCCAATACAATCAGGAATTTGGTGACCCCACAGATACTATTGAAGAAGAAGATATTGACCCGCCAGACGCGCTTCCAACACCAGTGCTCCTAATACCTACCAGTGAAACTTAACGTGACCTAAAGGCACCAGCGGTAGTGCGTGTGCGAAACTGTGTATATAAAGTGTCGCAGTTACAGTGCTTAAACCAGTTAATTTCCGGGGTCAGATTCTGTTCTCCTTGTAGAAAAATGGCTAGCGTTTCAAAGGACATCATTATCTGTTACAATGACACAGTAGAAGCAGAATGGATCGATTAGGGGCTTTTAATACAGAGTTGATATGTGGGTTACGCCTTTACGTTATTTCTGACACCAAAGTCACAGGAAAACTCGTATAATCCATGTTTTTAGTACATAGACCGAATTCTTTATCACACTTCACTTCAACTTAAAGACCGCGGAGTTAGCCCCCAGTGAAACCCCTAATTTCGAAACTTCTGTGCTGTTAAAACTGACGTCACGCGATCGAATAGCGAGCGGATTCTACTCAACAGCCTCACACCGTGTGAGACAGGCCTTGTCTGTCGAGTAGGCAATAAAATAACAAAACGGATGACATCTCCCTCTTCGGTTGCAGCTTTCTGGGAACGTTTTTGTTGAAATGAATCTAACACTGTACAAAAATAGGTTTACAGAAGAAAAAAAATGGTTTTGTACACTTTATGCAATCCTTAAAAAAAATTGTTTAGGTGAAAACATAATTATATATTTTAATTTTTTCAAATTTTAATCCACGCAAAACAACTTTGCTTGCTTTCTTTGAGCTCTGTAATGAAGATGAATTCGCAAAGACACTGCTATACCACGAAGTCCCGCAATATTTCACATGGGCCAATAATAAGTTTACAAGAAGGAAGCGTGGTGAGAACGTAGTTGGCCATCCAGGAATAAAAAAAGATGCTGCTTTAGGAAGAGTCTATGGTGTTCATCCTTCTCAATCTGAGTGTTTTTATCTTAGGATGTTGCTGCATCACGTACGCGGTCCAACTTCATTCCAGCACTTGAAAACTGTGGACGGAGTTCTCAAAGAGACCTATCAAGCTGCTTGCCGTGCTAGAGGTTTGCTAGAAAACGATGACCATTGGGAAAATACTCTAAGAGAAGCATCGCTTTTGCAATGTCCAATACAACTAAGAGAGTTGTTTGTGGTCATACTTTTATTTTGTCAGCCATCGGAGCCATTCAAATTGTGGGACAGTTTCAAAGATGATTTGTGTGAAGATGTTAGACACAGAATCAGACAGGAAAATCAAGACTTCGCGTTACCATACAATGAGAATATTTATAACGAAGGTTTGATACAAATAGAAAATAGATTGTTGCAATTAAATGACAAAAGTCTAAGTGATTTTGGATTACCTTCTTCAGTTCGTACAGAAAACAATGTTGCAGATACAATGGCACATCACTACGATACAAATGATTTGACCGCTTTCGTCAATGAAAACCTACCAAAATTAGTCCCAGATCAAAAACATGCTTTTGAGACTATAGTCGACAGCGTGAATAATGACAAACGAAAAATATTTTTCTTGGATGCGCCAGGGGGAACAGGAAAGACGTTTCTTGCTAATTTGATACTTGCTAAGGTCAGAGAATCAGGGAAGATAGCAATAGCAGTTGCTTCCTCCGGAATTGCTGCAACTCTCTTGAGAGGTGGCAAAACTGCTCATTCTACTTTTAAACTTTCGCTATCTGTAAATCTTGAGCAACAATCTACATGTTCTATCCGCAAAAACGGGCCTCTAGGTAAATTACTACAAGACACCTCATTAGTTATGTGGGACGAATGCACGATGAGCCATAGAGCACATATAGAGGCCGTGAACAGAACCTTAAAAGACCTCAGGAACTCCTCTGCAGTCATGGGCGGGATTACTTTTGTATTTGCTGGAGATTTCCGACAGACTCTCCCCGTTATTAACAGAGGTACGCGAGCAGATATCATCAAAGCATGCTTGAAATCGTCTCCCTTATGGACTTCGATTGAAACATTAAAATTAAGGACGAATATGAGAGCTCATCTTCATGGAAGTGACAGTGATTTCCCACAACAACTGCTAAAACTTGGTGAAGGAATTTTCCCTGCTCCAAATTTAAGCGGATATAGTGACATTATTCTGGATGAGTATCTAGGCCAAATACTCCATGATTTGGAAAATTTAATAGATGCAGTATACCCTGATATCGAGAATTTGCACGAAAAGGACTTTCATTGGTTGTGCTCTAGGGCAATAGTATCAGTAAAGAATGATACTGTCAACGAAATAAACAATCTTATCGTTCAAAAAGTCAGCGGTCAGATAAAAAAATACAAGTCGATAGACACTGTAACTAATATTGAAGATACAGTTCATTATCCACAGGAATTTTTGAATTCCTTGAACCCTTCTGGATTACCACCACACGAACTGACGTTAAAAATTGGAATTCCAATCATGCTTTTGAGAAATTTAAGCCCTCCAAGCATGTGCAATGGGACGAGGTTGCTTATTAAGGAGTTAAAGGAAAATTTAATTGTAGCGACTATTATGACCGGTCCAGCAGCTGGTCAACTAGCTCATATACCGAGGATACCGATGATCCCAAGTGATTTGCCAATCCCATTTAAACGGCTTCAATTTCCGGTAAAAACATCTTTCGCATTAACAATTAACAAGTCCCAAGGTCAAACCTTCGAATTAGTTGGGATCGATCTGCGAAATAAATGTTTTACTCATGGTCAATTATACGTTGGCCTATCGCGGGTTGGAGCCCCTGAAAATCAATTTATTTTGCTGCCACAAAATAAAACCACATCAAATATTGTTTACAGGGAGGCTCTTACTCAATAAATTAAATGGCTTTTGTTTTGCGGTTATGACCTTTTAACAATTAGTATAAGTATAAATAAAAAGAATATTGAAAAATGACAACAACAAAAAAAGTGAAAAATAATATATAAAAAAAAATTAAAAAAAATTTAAAAAAAACAAATAAAATATAAAAAAACAATGTAAATACAAAAAAAAGTTTAAGAAAATATATTCACAAAAAAAATTAATATCTTAGTTTTTTGTTTTCAATGAATGTTATTTTTTTAGAAACTCACTGTAAAACATTGTGTATTTTCTTTTATTATATTATTATGCCCGTGCGAAGCCGGGATGAACTGCTAGTATATAATAAAGGGCTAATGAGCCGGTACTCCTCTTCCAATTCCGGCTGACCTCCCGGACATCCCCTGGCTACCAGCGCGTTATCGAGTATACAACGTTGGTCCTGGGTAGGCTCGGGACTCGGGAGAGATAGGGAGGGATCTCCCACCACGACCGACTAAGTTCTACTCTTTTACGTGCTCCCACTTGTATAGTAGTTCTAGGCCACTACTTTACGGGTACAGATGGGAAAGTCGGAACGGCAGTAGGTAGCGGTGAGAGAATCCAGCCGAATACATTGCTTTATTACTATTATACAAACATGTACATATACTCTGGGGTTGCATAAAATTATAGAAATACATGTGGAACAGAAATGATTAGACAATTTGGCTAACCGAGGCCACCTTACGGATCAACGTCGTTGCCTTCCGCCGGAGAATCTACCTCTTAGAGATTGGTATCTTGAGCTGGGTGGGCCACCTCTCCCGGTACTTCGTTCCCTATAGATGATCTGAACTGGTGGCAAAACCGGTTGTCGGAACCCCGGTGGTTGGATTCCTACTCCTGTGTCCCTTCCTCCCACTGTAGTTGACGTACTCCAACCCTTGGTTAGGGCTATGTATAAAAGATCGATCCTATGGATAACAATCTTCAGCGTCTCTCTTGAAAACTGTGAATAGTTTGATGCGACAGTCAGTAGGAAATTTGACTGGTACTTTTCTCTTCATGGCTGTAATTTAGATGCTTTGGCCTTAAGAGACAAAATAAACCAAAGCGCCGATGCTTCATAAAGGTCCAGTGTCTGAATATCTAGAGGAAGAACTGATGCTCAATATTCTGGCGGGGGAACCAATGCCGTTGATAGAAGGTTCACTAGTACTATTGGTTGTTATTTTTATTTATTTAGCACCGCGTCTTACCACCAATTTGGGTAATACGCTTAAGTACTAATCACGCTAATAGTTTAGGAATTGGGGAGGTTGAATTTAGAGGAACTGAACCCAAATTTGCGTGGATTGAGAGAGTGAAAAATTATTTAGGGAAAATCACCCCCATTTCACCCGACTGATATTTGAACCTCGATCTCCCCGTCCTCAGCAGTCTAGCTCAACACGAATCTAGTGCGTTAGCCAACTACGCCACTGAGGCGGGTCGTTGCTTGTTGACTTGTGGTGTTGCCTCTTTCTCATATTTCTGCTTCCAGTGTTCTGAAATGTTATTCGTTGGCCTCCATTGAATTTTGAGGAACCATTTGCAGAGACAAGACCTGATCATTACTTCCCATGACCGTACTTGTAGATTCTTCACTACGAACAAACGTCAATACTTTTCTTCGGCTTACTATTGGGCTGGGCTGTTGCTGGAGGCGTCTGGCTATCACAGCATTGTCACCTGTGAGTACCTGATCCAGTGGTGTTGAGGGCGATTGTGGTGAGTCCTCCACTGCTAGTGGACTAGAGGATGCGCTAGTTGGTGTGGATTCTAAGGAACACGCGTGTTAGTACATCACTCTATTATTGAGGTTGTTAAGCTTCCCCCTTTTGGCCTCAGCTCCTCGATGATCCATCTCCTAACTGTGCTCTTACTGAACCACCGAGGCAAATAACCAACGTTAGGAAGCGCTAGCTAATGGACCTCGCTGATGTCACTCTCCCACCAATGGGCCAAGACCAGTCCACTACACCCCTAAGAGATGGCGCTGATCAAAGAAACATGAAATAGGGCCGCGCAGTCTGATTCCAACATTTATTTCATGTTCAGAAGAAAGGACATGAGGGGAAATCTAGATAAATAAGTTCCTTTTATATTTAACTATTATTAAGATGTAATCTTGTAACTGTAGCTGTTGAGTTTTTAAGAAAAATTCAAATATCGTTATATAAGTAGATTATAGAATCCCCATGCCTTTTAGTTGGGGAAATTTAACGTTTGTATCCAGGACACAGGAAAATATTATATTAAATTGATACTTTATATTAACAAAGCTTTAATTCTAGTTTGAGTTGTTCCTGGTGAGTCCCATATAAGCTTTCCCATCTCCGAGGATCCTGGCTGCTTCCCACACTTCCTAGCTCCTACTTTTTTGATTACAGGGTCACGCCATCCCTGGCGAGTCCCTGAACCTCCGATTTACCTTCATACTGCCCACTCCCTTTTCCTCCCCCTCGCCCCACACTCCAGCATGCCAAAATCCAAGAAGAGAAGTGACCTGAGCCGGCAAGCACGTCAAGGCCAACAACAAACCCTCCCCTATTTCCGCGCAGTTCTACAATTCAGAAGAGAATTATCTTTTCTCTACTCCTACCATCAGTTCACACTGCCTTCAACCTGACTATTCTCCCTCCCTCCCTTCCTTCTCAGCCCCCATAAGGAGGAACTCCCCCACTTAGTCCAATCTGACCCCCTGAAAACCAGTTCTCAACACCCACAACCACCCACCCGGCAGCCCCTCGAGTCTTCCCTTCAATCCACTAACCACGGTCCCACACCCAAGGCCTCATCCCTAGACTGGGAAAATTTCAATTGGGATTTTGCCTCCATCTTAAGACAAGAATCAACGGACCTATAACCATACACAGCCAGTCTACGCAGATGCAACACAAACAACAGAACCGAGACAAGTTTAGGACTGTTTTCTGTTTTTCATTACCATTCCTTAAGCCAACCCACCTTTCCTTAACCTTTCCTCACACATGGAGGCAACAAGGACCTACCTGTAACATTCTAGTCCTATTGTGTAGCCATAGTTTGGTGGGCATAGATTTCCCACCAAGTGTTACTGGCGCGGTTTATTAGCACTGCCATTTCAGTCATTCGTGTGTTGAAAGGTTCCGTGATTTTTCACTTGGAAGCGCAATCAGGCTTTTGTACTCTTGTGTATGTACTACACGTTTCCGGGACTTCCTCGTGTTTCACCGCAACTCACGTTTCCGCGCCACCAGAATTGGAGCAGTATGACTTTTAATGTCTCATGTGGAGACAAGAGGCGCGGGTTGATAAGACATCTTATAAAGATTAATTGCGTAGTGGCAGTTGGGACAGTTAAAGTTTATGACTAATAATTTGGCTATTTGGAATCTAAAATACCGAAGCCTGACTGGATACGTATTCCTTGCATGCCTGGACATGTGAGATCTTATTTTCAGATTAAATCTACAGGGATTTTTCACTGTCTTCCATTTCACATTGGACTGAAACCAGGCAGAGTGTGGACCCTTCCAGTTGACGCAGAACTTAGGAGGATCACACAGTGTATCGTGAACCTCCAATCCACACAGGTGGCACTGCAGCTTTGCATGTTTTAATTCCTAACACTGAAAACCACATTGGTGCTTCGGAACATAAGGCCAGACTCTCAGCACGTGTAAACCTGCTCAGATTTCCTTTGTAAGGGTATGAGTCACAAAAGTGAGGCTATACGTATCCGTCTTTTTTTCTTGTTCATTCGTTTTTGTGACGATACTGTAGACTTAGTTAATGAGGGGTGAATTGTTTACCTCTCCTTACTATGTAGAGAAGAAAACAATTACTAGTATATAGTTGATTTATACATGATAAAGGATATGAAAGGTAAATATCACAAAATTGTATGAGTAACAGAAATAAATTTACTATAATAAAAAGCATAATTAGAGATAGAATTACATATGGTGAACAAGATCATACACTGCATGCTTGACGATAATCATGTTCTGTTATAAATGTCAAAAATATTCGATCGGACAACCGGGTATTAATATAAAGTAAAAGGAAACCATCAAGGCTAGATGGAACATGTTCTAGTTTGCTTTGATAACTCCAGAAACACGGATACAAGTTCTAGCTCGAGCGATGAAGTGTCTAACACCTCACAACTACGGTAAAAGGGAGAGTTGAGTTCAGAGAATACATTCAATACAATATAGCTGGACTAACGCCGGACTAAGCTCAGTAAGGTCTAAACATGAGAAATAGTAAAAACCATTGCATAACTAAAGATCCTATATTTTTTGTGTTACTAAAACTAATATTATTCAAGCTAGTTCATTTGTTTTAAACCTCAAGGAGAGTCATCAATCATCATGTACACCATCGAGTTGTAATATCCTATAGGAGGATCTTCTACTTTTCAAACAATAGAAGACTAACAATCAGGCATTTACTCGGATTTATAATATGGCCGGTCCATTCCTAATAAGTACTGCCAGAGCACTCAATAGTATATGTATACAATTACTCACATCCAGAGGTATAAATGAACACCAGTAGACACTATCTTTAAATACTTAGATCAACAAGGCGCCAAAATGGGCCGGAAGAAAGTACTATCCACGCGGGCCACTACTTCAAACTAGCAGTGTTCCCGCAAGTTGCGCACCGCAAATAGTTACACAAAAGGTGTCAACAAGACTGCATACAATCAGTGACCTAACTAGGTCCTGGACAAACGTGTTAGATTACCTGCTTCTAGCGATATGGAAATTAGAAAAGTGAACATGCCGTTTAGGGCGTCATGAAATATTACCATGTCTTAAGGACTCAGAAAAGAAAAATGAATTTATTAGTTAAGGTTAACTTTAACACCTGGACCTACACATATACAGAGCATGCAGCATCCATACTTAAGTAGTTTAAGTATGGATGCTGCATGCTCTGATAGACATAGGGAAAATGGTAGCCAGACTATCTGACAAAAGAAATCAAGTCTGATGGACATGGGACATAATGTTAGTCTCTCAGACTAAAGAAAACATTTCTGATGGGCATAAAAAACATAGTTAGTCACTCTGACTAAAGAAAACATTCAAATACAACAAACTATATCTGAAAGACTTACAATGTAAAGTTAGTCACTCTGACTAAAAACAACATGTCTGATGGACGTACAAATATTATTAGTCATTCTGACTAAAGAAAACATTCTAGAAAAACCAGTTATGTCTGATGGACATACAAAGTAAAGTTATTCATCTGACTAAAGACAACATGTCCGATGAGCGTACAAATAATATTAGTTGTAGCATTTGGCTACAATCCTAGAAGAATCAACTAAGAAAAATGTATACAACACTATCGAGCATAAGCATGCCGCTAGGAAAACTAGCCGCTGCTTTTAAGTTTCGATCGGTGACCACCAGAGCGCGCCACACAAACATGAACAGTCCAAAGAGCTTAAGATCCGAAGATATGTTGTTCTTCCACGATCTCGATGCGTCAGGATGTTTGGAGTACATGGTAGAGGTTTCTGTTGTCATACGCGTTCCCCCCCTTTGGTGATACCAACTTTTATCCTGTTCTCCAATGTTCTCTGGGGGTTTGTATATATATATATATGTGTGTGTCCGGTGGGGCTATGTATGGCCACTCTTAGATTTAGCTTGGACAAAGGTATTTGAAGCTAAGGCTTCGGGATTATTAAAATGTAAGATCCAAATTCTTTTTCGACTTAATGTTTTTTCTGGTTATTTTAACTATTCAAAATTCTCTTTCGGCTTCATAATATTAACTTTGTAACGAGGGACTTGTGATATATAGATTTTAATCAGTGTTAAACTTTGGGTCAGTGAATTTGTATGGATCTCGATACTTCATGGAAATCTATAGTTAATTAATTGATGTGGATATCGATACTTAAATTATTTATTTATTTTTGAGATACTATTGATTATTTTGTAGAGATATCTCTCGACCTAATTGTGAGACTGAAGAGATATCATTATAATGGTTATTATTGTTAATTTTGGGACTAAGTTTTTTTAACGAGGATTTTTGACAGTTTAAAAAAATAAAACATAGACAAATTTCACCTGTAGTTAAAGTGTTTATTCTGGGGAATGCCTATTGGCCGTACGATGGTACGATTTTGTAAGATCTTAGTATATAATGGGAATATGTATAGAAGTATAAGGCATAATGAGAGAATTTTCGAGGACTCATGTAACTTATGAAGGTAGATATGAATTTCGTAATGGATATTTTGTTTTGACGATGATCACCTACCTTTACAAAATTATTAGGTGCGGAAATAATTGATTTAGGTATTATTGTTCTCTTCTAATGTAATTGTCTTGAGTTAAGGCCGTATTTAACTATGATATTGTTTTTTGATTAAAGCATTCTAATTCAAAATGAAAATCTTTTCACCAACTCTACGGCTATCTTAATAATTTTTAAGATCTCTATATATTGTTCAAACCTATTCAAATGATAATGCTTATACTTATATATTTAATTATGACACTTTTAATAAATATCAACAAAGCTACTCCTAGTCTTTCCAATGCTGAATATATAAATAATACCCTTAGGTTTTGTATGTTTTGGTATATCTGTAGTTTGGGTACATATTTATATATTTAATTTTACTTGAGGGCAACCGTCATTATATTATTCCCGCAACTGGTGTGAGTTGCGTGCTCTAGGTTTTGAAGGTCAATCTCAGATATTAAAAAAACAAGAACTCCAGCCGCTCACTCCTATTGCCTTTTTTTTATTTGTGATTTGGACCTCCTATTATGTTATGATGTTGCTAAGGACGATTCATAGCCATTCTGACTAAATAAAACATTCTAGTAAAACCAGCTATGTCTGATGGACATACAAAGTAAAGTTAGTCATTCTGACTAAAGACAATATGTCGGATGAATGTAGAAATAATATTAACAATATTACACAACAGGCCATGTCTAAAGGGCATAGCAATCTACGTCAAACATTTGGCATAATACTCATGGATACAGAAGAGGCTTCCTCTGCGCGGTGGTGAGTCCAACACCTGACACATCGTTACTACCAGTATTTTATGCCACTGACGATTGGTGCAGAAGTTCTTCCTTCGAGGTATTACAATGAAATGCCATAAAGTGAGTCCCAGGCGATTCGCTATATACAGCTACGAAACTGCGTCGAAACAATTCCACAAGGAAATCTAAGGAGAAGTAGGAAGAGGGGGAGTAGGGGAAGAGTTGCAAGTAAAGTCTGCTGGTGCAGTGGCGCTCTTTGAAAGAGTGTCGAGTTGAGGAAAACATCGTTCTTTTCCAACCACATGTGTTCAACGAACAAGACGCTGCAATGCCGGCGCTCCCGGAACGGCTCGTCAGGGCATGGCGTTTGTATCCGGCAACATCCATCCAGAGTGAGCCAATATCTGCTACATTTTAATGGAATAGATTAGTTCTAATTCTATTGCTTTGAACTCTTTATAGAATACTTGATTGTAGATGTCGTTTTATATAGAGGACATGCTACAGGAGAAACTAATAAAATATTTCCTCAATTCTTACGCAGTCGCTGTCATAAGAAGTGACCATTCCCTCACAAATATTTAGGAATCTTTGTGGTATCACCTTTACTTATATATGAGCCGTATTACTCAACGGTATTTCATTGATAGTCATTATTTTAGTTGATTAAATGTCAGTCATGGTCTGAATCATGATCGTGCCATCGCACAGTTTACTAGTGAGACGACAGATTTCTCTGAGCCATTTATCACTCTTTCGGGAATAAATGGTCTTACTTGCTTAAGGTTCTCATTGTCCTCTACTCAAGAGAATTACCAGGAAGCGAGTTGTGGCCTCACCACTTCCTGGATTTTTTTCCATAATAGGGCTTGATGGCCTTACCCGTTTCCACCTCTTTTCATTATTACGGCCCTGTAATGGCCGAGCAGTACGTTGCCAGCAAGCTTTGCCAGAACGGTGCTGGTGGACAGTAAGGTATCATCTTTGACAATGGAATCGGCCATGCCATTAGGAGACCACTTGCAACAGTACTCGGATCATAGATCCAGGGTGGTCCAAGTTGGTTCTACCATATGAGGCCCGGTTAACTCTGGAGTGTCTACCAACATTGATGTTAAGCTATATAGGCTTGAGGTGGTGAAGATGGTTCGGGAATGGAGGGTACTGGATAATGCCACCACCAGTGATCACAATATGATTGTATTTGAACTTGCTGCAGTGGGTCAGAGGGATGAGGCTGACCTGAGGGTAAAGATAAGATACAACTAGAGACTGCCAAATCTAGATAAGCTTTGGGAGGAACTGGTGATGCCAAATCCGGTGTTGCCGGGGTAAAATGTCAACATGAAGGCAAAGGAAGTCACGTGGGCTTTTCAGGGAGCTATGATAAAGTCGATTCTGGTGATGAGAGAGAACTTTAAAGTTGGTAACAAACCTTGGAACCATAGGCTGCAAAGGCTGCGTGGGGAAGTCAGACGCTCGGTCAAGAGGAACCAAAGGAGTGGTGACCCTGTGGAAAGGGGTGTGGGATTGGAAGAGTACCGATAGAGAAAGAGGGAATTTACGTCGAGCTTGATAGAGGTGAAAAGGAAGAGCTGGGAGAGGTTTGTTAAGGATAAACTCACTGTGAATGCATGGGGCATTCCATTTCAAATAGCAGCGGGGAAGATAAGACCTCCAGCGATACTATTGACACTGGAGAAACCAGATGGGAGTATGACCACTCAATGTGAGGAGTCTGTGCAGTTGCTCATAAAGACATCGCTCTCCTACAACACGGAGGAGGATGAGATGGAATAACAGAATAGGTGATTGGCTTGGTGGCTACCCTAAGGAGAAAGAGGGCCCTTGGATCTGATGGCATCATGTTGGAGGTACGTCTTGAATTAAAAGACTTGATCACCTCTTATCTTGCGGAATTGATGAATGAATGCCTCGCTCAGGATAGAATTCAAAATGTTTGCAAGCAGAGCGAGGTGGTCATACTAAGCAAAGGAGAGGGTGAATATCCTAAACTCCCAAAGTCATATATACCTGTTTGTTTAGTAAATGTATGTGGAAAGTTGCAGGAGAAAGTATTGTGTGGAAGACTACACAGGCATAGAGTGAGGGTCAGTATGCACCCGCAGCAGTACGGCTTCAAGAAGAGTAGGTCTACCGAGGATGCCATTGATGGGGCCATGGAGTTGGTAGCCCTGGTTCAGGAAAAATATGTGGTGGGTATATTTGTGGACATCTCGGGGGAATTTGATAATTTGTGGTGGCCGGCGCTCTTTGACTGTTTAAGGGCAATTGGATGTCCACGAGATCTATATAGCTACTTTAAGGAGTCTTGTAAAGACCCTTTTGTGACCTTGATATGTCCGGGTAAGAGTATCCATAAGAGGCTTATCAAGGGGTGCCTTGAGGGGTCGGTGAGTGGACCGGTCTTCTGGGGTATTGGACTTAAGCCTGGGCTGGCTGAGGTAGAGGTGTTCCCGGAGGTGGAGGGTGTGATGGCCTTTGATTACATTTTGGTTGTTGGGAAAGGTAATAGTAGGAAGGCCCTGGAAGATAGGTGCAATTCAGTCCTTAGGGAGCTAAACAGGTGGTGAGATAAAGTTAAGTTGCAAGTGTCACCGGCAAAGACCATGTACATGCTGCTGAAGGGAAGGCTAGACCGAAACCCAATAATTTGGATGGGTGAGACTAGAGTGGCTATAACCAAGGTGAACAGATACCTGGGTGTGACGCTAGATGAGGAATTAAATTTTGGGTTTCACATGAAACTAGTGAGTGTAAAAGCACTGAAGGTAATGAACAAGTTTATCAATATTGGGCAAAGAAGGTTTCATTTCCCGCTAAGAATAATAAAATTGGACCATAGTGTATTACTCATTTCTATAGTGGCATATGGAGCAAGTGTGTGGGCCCATCAACTGAAGAAGAGCACTTACAAGAACATCCTAAGATCCCTGCAAAGAAAAATGTTTACAAGGTTGTCAGGTGCATACAGGACAGTATCAACAGATGCACTCTGCGTTGCACTCGGAGTCTGGCCACTTGACTTGGAGGTTAGGAGGAGAGCGGCCTTGTACTGGTTTAAGAAAGAAGATATTGTGAGGGTAGAGGCACTAATAAGGCCTGGAGTGGGATCAATGCCGGAGATAACGCAGCGACTCTCAATGACAGGAGACTGACGGACATGAAACTGTGTGAGTTTTGAGAGGAATCCACACCGGAGAGCGTGGTTATGGCCTGTGGGGATACCTTGAATTCTATAAGGGTACTTCAGGGGAGGATTCAGGGTATGTATGTAGCGGAACTGCTGAGAGATAAGGAGTTGTGTTGGTTCCCCGACGCAATGGCTATGATTGCCTCAGATAGGGCATAGACAAACTATATAGAACAACTCGGAAGACTGAGAGCTAGGCAGAGGGAGCTGGATAGACAAAGGGATGAGAGGATATCTAACGGAGGAGGATAGGTACTGAGACGAAGACAGACGACTTCTGACACGGAAGAAGAAATTGAGTCAGACTCAGCGGCGTCAAATGAGGGGTGGGGGGGAGGGGGGTAAGAGAGAGAACTCAGATTTGATGCTGGTAAATTGGGTCAGACATGGGGAGCATGGGCCTGAAAATAAGACAAAACCCAGGAGTAGCTAGGGTAGGTTATAACGTTTTAAGTGCAGAATAGCTAGACATATAAGGTAATAGTTTGATGGGGTTAAGTCCCAGAAGTAATGAGTAGGATAAGGAAATTGTAGTTAGGGAAATAGGACCTCCGACTCTGCTGGTTCCCGGGGTAGGGATACCCTGGATTAACGACGGAAACTGTGGCCCGGCACCATAATATGAGATCCAGAGGAGGATGGGAGTAACCCTGAACTGGCCGGGGCCTAACAGGATTGAGAATAATCCAGATTGGGCCTGGGTGTAATGGGCCCTCATTCTCAGCTGGCTGAGAGAGTGAACTGCTGGTACGGCTGGTGGAAAGAACTTCAAGGACAAAATGTAACTTATGGGTCTATGGTCAAGGTGGGAATGGTGATATACCGGAGTGATGTGTTTTTTTAAGTTGGACATTTTCTAGTAGATTGGATAACTGTAGTATATCATTGTAGTAGATTAGAATATTAAGTTGATTTTTTGGTAGGGTAATTGTGGCGATGATGTAGTTTTGAGGAAAGTAGGTGGAGCACCATCTCCGATAGGGTGACACCCCAGGTGGTGGGTAGGAGGATGCACCCTTCCTTCAGGGGACCCATGGGCTCTGAAAACATGGACCCAGGAGGTCACTGGGACTCCTGAAGGGAGGGGGTACCGGGTACATCCCGGGGCGGACCAACTGGAAAGCAGGTGATAGGACGAGTTAGTTAGTTTCGTATTTGACTATATTTTATTTTATTTATATTTTATTAATCTCTTTTGTCATATATTAACTTTCTTTTCGTGTTTATGGTTTTTTGTTTTGTGCTTAACCAGATGTACTTAACTTTAATAGTTCTTTTCTTAAGGTAATGTAAAAAAAAACCTCTCCAGACGTGAAACCCCATACAACGCTATACATGATAATCTTCGCATGGGGAAGTCCCGGGAGAGAGGTGGTCGCAGCAAGTGGGTGCAGGAAAGTGCCAATTTTACGTCCGGGCGCTCATGAATGCAACCGATCTTTTCTCAAAGTAGGGTACCCGGTTATTGTCATCCTTAAGGCCCTTCTACTAAGATATTGCAACTGGCGCACTTCTATGACGGAGTTCAAGTGTGATGATAGCCAATTGTTTTCCTAGGGATGCCATGTGTGTTGCTAAGGTCGTTAACGGGGCCCTAAAAGCTTCTGCACAGGACATTGAGTCCTGTACAGGAGCTTCCCCTTTAAGTTTCCTCTTACTACAAGCAAGGGACACTGCGGGACTATTCTAAGCCCCATCCCGCAGGGGAATAGTCTTAGCTATTTTTAACCTTACTTAACTTGACTTCCTTTAAGGTAGGAGTGAAGGGTACGTGAAAGTAGGTCAATTTATTTTTGCAGTTTTTTTAGAAACTTTTTTGCCAAAATTAGTAAAATATTGCTTCAACACAAACATAATATTTAATTCTCTTCACACGGTGATATCAACCGTTGTTAAGTATCTGACATGATCATAGCGGAATTAGATGACAAACTTTTTAAATAGATATAAAAAGTTGTTATTAAATTCCAGAATACTATTGACACATTTTCAAGAACTGTTGATATCACAGTGACCAAATACTTCCTTCATCTCTGAAAAGGCCTCTTGTGAATGTGAGGAATGCCAGGTCTCCACCGTGGTTCGGATTCCACGTTAAACTGTAGGTCCATTTCATCTCACATTCACCCTACCATTACACATTAGCGTAAGTGCGTACAACCCGAACGGGTAGTAAGACGCGGTGCTAATAATAATAATAATAATAATAATAATATCACAGTGTGAAGAAAATTAAACTCTATGTTTGTTTGATCTACCTTGACTTCTTTTTTTTTCAAATATTAAAATTGCAAAATAACTGACTTTTACTCTCGCTCCCTACAATCCCACCTTAACTTTCACACTTGAATCAAACAAAATTATATTTCCCCCAAAAGTATATCATATCATTGTATTGTACATACATTAATACAGTACAATTTTACTGGGAAGCGCCTTTTAAAAAATGTAAACATATTATTTTGAGGCGAAAATTTATATACTTTTTGTTTTAGTGTTATTTTATAAATATCCATACGATCTATCAAAAGTGACATCTCTTAACCACATGGCTTGACTTATGAATAGATGAAAATTGTTTTAGTAACTGTCAAAAAAGTTGTTTCCTTTCTGCATCTGACTGCAACCAGGGTGGTAGGAAGAGCGGGCTGCCTACCCAGGGAACAGACAACCCTGACCTCTTCCTCTCCATTCGCCTCTCCAAAATTGACCAACATTCTCAGTATCTCTGTCTCGTATATAAGAGAATGTCTTCAAAGTATTTGATCAAGCTGGAAAGGTCTTTATTCGAAAAGGGTACAATTTTGGATTATGTGGGTGGGGATGACCTTTTCTCTAAGCACTAAAAACTCAAACTTTATTAGAGAAAGACAAATTCACCTCCAAAATTATCCAGGATGGGTCAGTGGCAGCAGAACCCTTTTTGTTTGTGTAGGGGGGTCGGTAAGGAGGCGTTGAGTCAAAATATGGGTTTTGAAGGATTTGTCCCCCCCAAGAATAAAGATGTCCGAAATGTTAAGCGATTGAATGCATCTTTAAGCTATTTGAAGTGGTTCTCCCCCATATTTATTTTGCAAATTTTCAAATTTGGTTGCCTCTACCATGATTAGGTGCCTTTAGAAGCTATTTGGTGGTAATCTTATAATATTCTAGAATATAATAGTATTCGTAATTTGTATTTGGTTGTTAGACATACAAATTGAAAAATTGGCTAAAACTTTATGTTTGTAAGACAAATACATTTAAAACAAAAGGGGGGTGTTGTTAATGTCTATATTATAGACCTGTACCAGTAATTAGTAGCGAAGAAAAGTGTTGGTTGTAAAAATAAACACTTTGTTATGTGGGCTACTGGCTTTCCTAGCGGTTGTTTCCCGTGGAGGATTTATGGATCAAGGGGTCCTCTGCACAGCTCCATTTGGGGCCCTATGCATATAGGTACCCCCCATTTACCTTGACAGGTAGGAGGATTATCTTGACAGGTTACACTAGGGTGTATTTTATGAGACGGAGTCACGGGGTCATGGTGTGATCAGTCAAGGTAAAACTGCTAACGCACACATATGTATATATATATATATATTCATGAAAACAATTATAATTTTGATATAAAACAATTAAAATGATAACAAGTCAAAGATTTACATAATGAACATAGTTTGGTGTGTGATGCGTTTATACCATGGAGAACTTGATGCACAACTGTGACACGTAACCTAGATCAATATACAACCAGGCCCGCCCTTAGAGGTGTGCAAGCGGTGTGGTTGCACAGGGCCCCGCGATTTGGGGGGCCACGCACTTACTTGGGGACAAGGGGAGAAAACAAGTGTTAGTGATACGTTGTTGCTTGTTCGCTCGTATTTTAGATTCCCTGTATAAACTATGTAGTCAATATTATCAGAGTAAAAATAAAAACATAATCACGTGGTTTAGTTTACATAACGAGTGAAGCGAGCTCTTTGTTTTAACTCCACCGGTTAGCATTTGTCTGTGTGTTTGTGATGAATATGTCTCGTGATAAATTTTAAATGCATCAACCGATTTAATTCAAACCTGGCACGGTTGCTATGTGTACCTTTATACAGATCATGTCCGTTGGGGAAGAAAATATATCCAAGAAATCTGGGTAAATCAAACATTACAGGTTTATGTATAAAAACATGGCTTCTGGCATTAAGAGCTAAATGTATCTACCTTTTAGGGCATTTCCCGATACCTTATACGGCCGAAAATAATTGGTATTACGGGGAAAAATTCTCTAATAACATTTTTTATCGGGGGGTGGGGGTTGGGCGTGAGACAGACAACTGGTTATCCGGCGAATGAAGCCCCACGTTTGCTAAAGGTGGCCTTGTATACGACATATGTGCATACACCAGTTTATAATGTCCATAGTATGTAAACCTTAATTTACCCCTGAAAGGTAACAAAGCTCACCTTACATTATTCCACTATGGTAGGCCTATAGCTCATCTTGATAGATTACTCTCAGGATTGAGCTTATAAGATCTTTCAGGCTAAACGGAGTGTAGTTGTATATCCTATATGTGATTTTGAGC
>CABEEJ010007853.1:16687-27572 GCA_901482245.1 Timema douglasi | reverse complement strand
GCTTCTTTGGTGCTGACTGACAGCTCACAGCTGACAGTTTTAAAAAGTTACCAGACCAAATTACGTATCCCTACGCCGAACCAGATAATATGCAAAAATATGTGTTTAGCATCTGTCACTTTTGACAGTCAAAATTTAGGTACATACTTAAATGTTGACTGTCAGAAGTCAGCTGTGAACTGTCAGTCAGCACCAAAGAAGCCATGAGGCTACTGTATTTACAATAAATGAATAGGGCAACGTAGATTCCAGTTCTCTTCTCATACTCGCGCTTGGTGGTTGAATTTGTCACTAACATCGGTGTTCCCTGGTCTACTGTACACCGGATATGGTGATACCTCAATACTATCATCTAAGGCTAAGCCTTAGCGATTACATCCCCATACACTGGGATTCAACGACCTGAAATTTTCGGTTGTATCCTGATTGCGAAGAAGTAAAAGAGCAACTCACGGGCATCCATACATAAGGGTGGTTACAATGGTGAAAGGGGTTGCTGGCAACACCCACCGGGGCTTTCCCCCTAACCAAGCCTAGCCTAAATTAGAAATACCCGTGTTTGTAATATAGTGAAATTTAGACTAAAAAGGATAAAAGGCCGTACCACTGCTAGGCACTCGTGGACCGCTCCTTTGTCTCCAGGTACCCACGAGTCCGCAATTTGGACGGCATTAAATATTTACCGGAAAGGTTTCATCTTTGGGTACAAAGCCTAATTATTCATACGTCAGATCATGTAATTTGCAGCTGTCTTTTTTGAGATAAAGGGTTGGGCGGGAACAGATGATGGCTTTAAGACAGTAGCCACAAGCTTTTCAGGTAAGCAGTAATGCCGGGCTTGGGAGAGGGGATAGCATGCCTGCTCTTGGAGTTAGGCTCGCCCAGGAACGTTGCAAATTAGCAGAACAATATCGCTGTGGTTGAGTTATTTATGCCAACAATCCCCGTTACAGCTACTCAGCGAGACTTTCGGTGACAGTTTAACCGAAGGGAGGCGCCATTATGCACGCAACTCCATTCTTCTTTGAGCTTTAAATGTCGATAAGAAAGTTCTGTTAAGGATGAAATACCACTAAGTAGGCTAAGGTATGTTCTAATAGAAAAAAATAATACTGTCTGACAGTTAGGTTAGAGTTAATCACCATAAGTCCAAGACGATCGATATTCAAGCTCTTAACCTATCAAGGCGTTCTAATTGACGGATAATTAAAGATTTAAAATTTCATTTCTACAAAATGCGAATGGTTCATGTACCCTCAAATCAACATAAAGAACAAAGAGTCAACAGTGGTATAGTTCTGACAAATGTGCTGAATTAGAACCCTGAAATGCTAAACAGTTTATTTTCTTCAAATGGAGTTCATTTTCATCTTGATGGAGCTGTTAATAAGTAAAACTGTCGCTCACTTCCTATGCAAATTGAACTGTACTAAGTTGTCTCGCCAGTCTGTATTCTTCAAGGTTTAGTACAGTCATGGCGATGCTTGGCGCGACCATATTAATTATACAGGGTGGGTCTGCACTGACCTAACACAGGCTTTGTGCGGTAAGACGGCGTGGGATACGTCACGGGACGAGCCTACTCACTGGAAGATGATGCTAGGCCACGGACAAATATTATACCCAGACAATCAACCTCCAGGTTAAAATGGTTGAGCTCCTTTTGGCAGCTTAAGTCCTTCAACACTAGGATCGCTGCGGTTAGTCCTATCATCACCCAGCAGTGACACTAGTGAAGCCCAATTTCCTAATAACGACTTATCCAGGGTGTCCAACCATAGATTTGTAATATTATTTTTTGACGCATACACATTTTGAAATTATTTGCTTGAAGTAAGGTATCAGCCTAAAGTGACGGCCTGTCGGATAGTGCGATATAAGTTAGATTTCAATGAGATCAGATTGTGACATTAAGAGATCGTCTTACATTAGCACAGCTTAATAATAATGTTGCGTCCCACATTCTGTTTTAGTTTCTTCTTCCTATAACGTAATAAATGATTCTCGCGCATGCGCTTGACAATGACTCAACTTTGGCTAAAGGCATGCGGTAGAGGGGTGAAAGGACAACCTGAAAATCACATATTGATCTTGATAATTATTGTATTTTTAGTATTGTAAATAAAAGTTGTGTATTTTTTTAAAGTGAATATGTGAAAATTCCAGAAATTTGATCAAATTTTTTTATTTTTCCTTGACCGAGCAAATTCCCTGACTTTTCTCTGTTTTCCAGGTAGCTGGACATTCTGTTATCAAATGCGAGTACACTTCCTCTAAGGTCTACCTTTCTCATTCTCACTCTATTAGAGTAAATATGCGAATATCGGAGAGGCGAAGCACGGGGGAAAAAACCCCACAGTAAAAGTAAATACATGTAGGTCTGTTCGTCTCAAGGCTGTTCGGGTCCTTTCAATGGATACAATGTAAGCCTGTTATTCAATTTGTTTCGCTCAACGATTCTAAGCCATACATTTTACAATGTTTCATACAGAGAAGTGTAGATAATTACAACGAACAGAATACACGTTTTTTTGGTGACCATATGTAGGAGTCGTAATTATAAACCACACCTATCCCCTTTCCATACCCAACGCTTACCTACCCTTTTCAATTTATATGATATACAGTAGCTCCATGGCTTCTTTGGTGCTGACTGACAGCTGATAGCTGACGGCTTTGAAAAGTTACCAGACCAAATTATGTATCCCTTTGCCGAGCCATATGATCTGCAAAAACGTGTTTTAACAGCTGTCACTTTTGACAGTCAACATTTAGGTATATACCTAAATGTTGACTGTCAGAAGTCAGCTGTGAGCTGTCAGTCAGCACCAAAGAAGCCACGGGGCTACTGTAGCTAAGAGGCGTACTGAAAGTGCATAGGCCGGATTTGTGCATCTACTTTGGAGTATATATCAGAAGCGTACAAGAGGCGAACCATTGTTTGTAGTCTTTGAGCCCCATATGGCAACAACACAAGACATCTACAAGTCTAAGTAATTAATGAAATATTGTAGGCCCGATATTTTAAAATTCGACTAAAATTAACTAACGATTTGTCTCTATTCTATTTTTAAATCGTATTAATTTTACAAACACGGAGAATGTAAAAAGGGTGAATTTTTTTATGGGGGCTTTAAGATAAAAGTTTGGACCTTACGAGGATTGTACCGACTGAAAATAACAAGAAATCTTATTTATCAAATATTGACTATTACCGACATTGCTCTTTTGATCAAGTGTTCGCCTGTATCCTGTCGTTACTAACTTTGTATTCATTATTCATTAATCACTATCATTATTCCTGGTATAGTAGGAATATCATGAGGAAGGATCTTTAATTCATTTCAACCGGTTGAAGAAAAATGTAGAATTTCTGGAAAACAGTATAGTTCATATAATCATTTGATATGAAAATAGTTTATTGCATTAAGTTGAGACTATCTAATTCATAATTAACAGTCCTTAATAGATTCAAATAATTTTCAAAGTAGAGTATAATTTTTCGACCAGTTATCTTAGCGTCAACATGTTCCAGTAGTTATCTTAGCGACAACATGTTCCGGTAGTTATCTTAGCGACAACATGTTCCGACAGTTATCTTAGCATCAACATGTTCAAATAGTTATCTTAGCGACAACATGTTCCGGTAGTTATCTTAGCGACAACATGTTCCGACAGTTATCTTAGCATCAACATGTTCCAATAGTTATCTTAGCGACAACATGTTCACGCAGTTATTTAAACATTAACATGTTTTGGCCGTTATCTTAGCATCAAGATGTTGCAGTAATAATTTTAACGACAACATGTTCCGAAAGTTATCTTAGCACCAGCGTCTTGATGACTGGATGATCAGGGTTTGAATATGGTTTGGTCTGAGGGTGGTTTTTCCAAAATGCTTTCCCACCCTCCTTCTCCGTAAATGTGGGTAGATTACCTTTAAAATGCTTCCTTCCTCATCCATACCTTCTTTAGAGTAATTATCGTATATGCGTATCGCCTGAACGGGTATTAAGACGAGGTGATTAAAAAACACCTGCGTCTTCTGCTGCTGAGTATCAATCTGGCACAGAAGTTCACGACTAGAGTTCGAATCCCGACAAAGTTCATAGGGGGGTGGTTTTCCACATTCTATCCTTCCGAACACTGGCGCATTTCATATTGATTAGTTATCTTTCCTATCCGTACCTCATTATAACAAGTTGTTAAAAACCAATGTGTTAAACCTATAAACAAACAAACAAACAAACATAGTTTCAGTTCAGAATTACTCACTGTGATTTGTCCAACCTTGACAAAGACGGTCCAGTGCTGTGCACCCCTGGTCCAGACTGCCGATATACCTGAGATAATTATACCAACAGGTTAGCAAACTCACACACACCCTTGTTCTTCTTCCCTTTCTTTGTCGGATCGAGCCAACATTCGACAAACCTAAAAAAGTGCAGCTGTAGGTAAAGTGCTCGCCTCCGAGGTGCACAAACAAGTCTTTGGTGTTCGTTCAAGAGTGTTTCGTTTGACCCTTGGCTACGTTACTGTATATATTCTGGATTAAACGTATACGTGTGAGGCTAGGGACACTAGAAAGCTAGGTTTTCTAGGTGGAGTCCACTGGAAAATGTTACTATAACTTTAGCCTATAAAAGTTTGTATACGTATTATATGGATCCCCATGGGGGTAGATTAAATTCTAGGGGGAGTGTGGTGTCCGAATCCCCCTCCCTCCCCGACTTCGACCTCTTTATGCCTTTGCTATTTATCATGTAAATTCGTAAGACTATCAATAAAACTCACGCTAAAAAACAACGAATTTCTCTTCAAGATTCTAAGTTAGTAATAAGAGCTTGTCCCTAAAAAAAATTAGGAAAAAAAGAACATTTTTTAGACTTCTACTGATCCAGTGAATTATTTTTTAACATATCTATTCTAAAGTTATAATTATTACAGTCCCATTTTCATAGAAATAGTATCTGACAGCTAGGAAAAGTTTATATTTAATTTCACATGCTCATACGTCAAGATATGTGATCTGGATTTGTTAATTTTGATGGACATTATAAAAAAATACTTATTTTTAAGCACCGCATCATACTACCTGTTTGTGTGAAACGCATGTGTACTAAGTAAGCTAATGTGTAAGGGATGAGAATGGTTGAATTTAGAGGAAGTGTACACGCATTTGCGTGGAAGAAGAGTGAAAAACAATTGAACGAAAACACACCCTCAGTACACCTGACCAGGAATCGAACCCCGATCTCCCCATCATCAGCAGTTCAGTCTATTGCGAGAATGACGCCTAAGATCATGAGACCATCGAAGCGGGTATTAACTATAAAATAACACTAATACTGTAGTACCAACATAACATGTTATCAATTTTGACAACAAATAATAATTATGTTTGTATTTGATAAAAGTCTGTTCCTAGTGAAAGACAGTACAGATTTGAGCGGTATCGGAAGTGTGTGATAAACATAAAACTGCGCGTGTTTCGATGAGTGTTGGGAGTGGGGCGTGTATTCCACGTCCTCGTGACCCCTCCAGGGGAACTGGCCCAGGAATGCCGAGCCTCACCCCTCCAAAGATCTCTCTGTGCCCGCCCAGACTTCGTCTTGACGCGGTTCAAAGTTTTACTTCGTTTACCGGGCGGCACGAGCTAAGATGATCATCATCCTCGTCATAATAGGGCTTCCCTGGCCAAATGTTTCAAGTTACCTGTCAGAGTAAACAATATGGCTGACCTACGACACGTGTTTGTCCATTAGCTAATGCAATGGCAATAGTTTATTTCAAATAAGTGTCACTAAAATAATTTCAGTTATACTTTATTCCACTATGGGACAGCGTATTAAGATAGGGCCATAGTGTAGTCGGTCAACGTAAGACTGCTAACTTTCAGATTAAATCAACGTGTACATATATATACCAAATGGTTTAATAGAGTGCGTAAAAATCTACTTATTTGGAGTTGTTAAATTGCTCTTTATAACTCGACTGCTTAAATCACGGGTAAACAATATTATAATAGGATTGAATGAAGAAGAGGACATATTTCAATGAACTTTAATATCATTAAACTCAATCACCTGGATATATAAGTACCCAAAATATGAGGGGGGAAGGGAACGAGGGGGGGGGGTACGGGTCCTTTATAAAGTATATTCAATCGAAAAAACCTCAACACCACTAGTCAGAGTCAGGAACGCTAGCTCCCGCCTGATTATATAGAGGATGGATGAATTTTCATTTCTATCACATTATTCTATTTTACAGTGCAACGCGCCTTACTATCCGTCCAGGCCATTCGCATATTTTCATTCATGGGGTAGGGATGAGGAAGGGGAATGTAGAGGAAATGTACTCAAACGTGCTTCGAGAGAGGCTGGGAAACCATTGAGGGGAAAAAACCGCCTCGTACAACCAGCAGGGATTCGAATCTTATCCTACCCGTCATCAACAAATTATACCAGACAATAATTACGCCTCTGTCTGCGTACTCACCGATGCTAGATTCATATTATTAATACATTTTTTTTAGCACCGTGTCTTACTACCCGTTCGGGTTATACGCTTTAAGTACTAATAACTCTAATGGATTAGGAATTGGGGAGGTTGAATTAGAGGAAGTGAACCCGCATTTGCGTGGAGGGAGAGTGGAAATAAATAAAATTATATGCCATAAAAATTATATTAAAAATCAGCTACATTAAAATAAAAAAATATTGAGAGGGGCAGGATTTGAAAAAATGCAATATTGTCACAAAAGTAACTCGAACATAATACCTTATTAAATCTCAATCTCTGGTGACCTGGTGGTCTAGGAGTAAGGTGTCGGACTTCTGTGTTGGGGTCCGGGGTTCAATCCTCGGTCCCGGCACAGCTTTATCTGATTACCAAACCCTTCCTTCACCTCTGACAATACATCTTGTGAATGTGGGGAATGCCAGGCCTCCACCGTGGTTCGGATCCCACGTTAAACTGTAGGTCCTTAATTTCATCTCACAATCACCCTGCCATTACACATTAGCGTAAGTGCGTATAACCCGAACGGGTAGTAAGACGCGGTGCTAATAATAATAATAATAATAATAATAATAAATCTCAATCTAACAGCGTTTGAGTTATAAGCATATTTACGCTAATATGGTAGAGATGAAGAGGTGTGATTCAAAGGGGGACATATTCGCAATGGTTTTAGTGGTTAACCATTTAGACATACACAATTATAGGTTACTCATGGTGTGTTTTCCTTCTAAAAATTGAACTTTTAATTAGTATTTTGAATTATTTTTTTAACTAAGCAAATGATTTTTCAACCGACACTAAGATTACCTACCCCCTCTTCCAAGCCCCATCTCTTGAATTCACGTTTGTGTGGCCCAGTAAAAATTAAATAGGTTAATTTTGTACTTCCATTAAAATAATAAAAACCGCCGAGTGGAACAAATATTACTACACAAGCTATCAAATGTAAATATAGCCGTTAACATAAAAAATATGTTTGTAATATGATGAAATTACAATGCGCGATATGTCCAAATTTGCATATGAGGTTAATAATAGTTTATTTACGAGTGTTCCTGGTTTCATTATTTTAGAAATAAAATACGGTGATTGGCTCTTGCTTGAACTGGTATTTTGTGTGTGTGAGAGAGAGAGAGAGAAAGCGCACGCGATCCAATCGCCCTTAGGCCTACATTTCAATAAAATAAAACAGCAGCAATTATTGAATCAAACAAGTTCTAGATATAACAGTTTTACTTTCCACAATCCTGGAAAATAATAATAGGACAACTTAATCATTTTAATAAGAAGCACAAAATATATGTTACCTAAGATTGCCACAGGAGATAATTAAATAGTTTTTGCTTATTTTCGAGGGTGGTGTCTTGGAAAAAGTTGGGACCCTAAATTTCTTTCACCTGATTGTATCTAACATCGTTTAGCTAAGTTTGTAGTGACATGAAAACATGAAAACTAGTTTGACGTCTAGATTTCAACTCATTTTCAACCCTTAAGGACGCACTTTGGCGGCAGAATGGTCTAACGCAGGCATGTTAAACTTGTGCCCCACGGGCCAATTTTCCTTCTTATCTGAGTTGTAGAAATACACCACTCGGAAGTATCACACGCGATTGAATTAAATTCAAACCCTTTCGTAAAGGTTTCTTTTAAAAAAACGTATTTTTTAGGAACTACAAAAATGTATTGGAAAAAATAGAAGGTGATCACTATTGTTTTATATATTCATTTTCTTTTGTAGTAAAAATATAATAAATTAAAGTATTTTTTATACTTAAAATAGTGCAAATATAGCAAATTTTTTAATGCTGCCCCCCTTCAGTGTTTTCAATTTTCATTTTTTTTTAAATCCAACAAGTTTGACACACCTGCTATAAAGGTGTCACTCACGTAATAGACTAGACTGCCGATGATTGTTAGATCTGGGTTCATATTCCGGTCGGGTGTACTGAGGGTGGTTTATGCTAAATGGTTTTATACTTTGCCTCCAAGTAGATGTATGTATACTTACATTAAATTCAACCTCCTTCATCCTTAGCCCACAAGCGTAATCAGTGCATGTGCATACAGTCCGAATGGGTAGACGCGACGCTAAATATATTTCAAAGCGAGCCAACTCCCTAAATATTTTATTCTGTACGACTGAAAGAAAATAATTTGTACAATGTTAAGGTTTGTTAAAAATCCGAATTTTTGGGATCATAGCTTAGTTCACAAAAATGTATCATTCTTAAAAAGTTATATTCAATTACAGAAATTTGACTTGAAATATTTATAATATAAATATGTCTCCATATTTTACATTTATTTGAGATATTTAACGTGCAATTTCTGAACCGATGGATTATATCAGTACACGAGAATTTCTATGAGCGAGAGCCAAAGGGCCTTTTAAATTGGAAAGATGTTTTCACATACCTTCCAGCAGCTTCCCCTTCGAAGGAAGTTGTGCTACGGTAAAACTGCTTATCCGTAAAGAATATATATTTCCCTATAAAACTCTGAAACGTTTGAGTAAATAAACAATAATCAAAGTGCATGTGTAAATATAGAAAAATGGCACCCGGACATGGATTTTAACCCTGGACTTCCAAATTTGTATAATTAGTCGAAACACACATTAAAATGGAGGAGATACCGGATAGCTCAGTCAGTAGAGCGGCCAGCTCGTACAACTAGAAGGCCAGAGTTCAAATCCCTGTCCGGTTGTTATATATATAAACACAAGAGTCGTGTGAGAAGACGGGTTCTGGGCATCACACGGAGGAGTTGTGACCGTGGCATCTGGTCCAGAGAGCATCCTCTAGCTGACGGTAGTTGTCGAACTGGAGCGAGTGTCTTGGGTACTGCACGACCTCTTCCTCCTTCAAACACTTCCGAGCCAGAGTGGGTCAACCCATTCTCTCTCGCGTCACAGGGGTGGATAAAACCGTGGAGTATGTATATCGCATAGTTACACCGATAGCGGGGAGATGAGGTGGAGGCTTAGAGGAAGCGTACCGGCAAAGAGAAGGACAGAGGATAAGGAAAATCACCCTGGTACAAACGGCAGAGATTTTAAGCCCAACCTACCTCACTCATACTATCAAACAAGACCATATGAAACTGACGCCTTTGTCTGCGTGCTCACTAGTACGTGTTGGAGCCTTAATATTATTTATTTATTATTTTGCACCACGTCTTACTACACGTTCGGGTTGTACGCTTAAGTACTAATTAGGCCAATGTGTTAGGAATTGGGAAGGTTGAATATAGCAGAAGTGAGCCCACATTTAAGTGGAGGGAGAGTGGAAAACCAATTAAGGAAAACCACCTCAGTTCACCCGAGTAAGATTCGAACCTCGATCTCCACAACCTTGGCAGTATAGCTCAACACGAAACTATCGCGTTAGCTAACTACGCCCCAAAGGCGGGTGGAGCCTTAATATATCCTATTAGCCCACCAGAAAGGGAGGGGGGAATGTGATATATGTTTATCTTAAATATGCATGAATCTCTCATTTATGTATGAATCATTCCAATAAGTATGAATCTCTGCTAAAAGTATGAATCTCTACTATAAGTACGTACAATATGTATATATAATCTATACGTAGGCCTATTTCTCCTAAATTTACGTATCCCTCCTATACTTATTATTATTGCATTCACACTCAATATTGACGGGCCACCATTAGAAGAATTTACAGTTTAAATATCTTCTAGGCATTAATTTTCTAGCTGTGTGATAATTCTATCGACATTTCACCAATATTGCCTAGTTCACATTTATGTTTTAAGGCTTATAAACGTGTTTTTTCTCTCGTAACCACAGAGAAGTGTACTAACCGCAGCGTGACCAGCGTGCCAAGTTTGGTGGCGCCCGGTACAAATGTTTTCAATCAGTTGTGACCAACATTAAGATAAATGACCACAACATGACGAATCAAACACATCAATTACTGTTTTTGTAATTTAAAAAAATGTACGTTTAGCACGCGTTTGGATTTAATTTTTATGTAGATAGCATTATACTGCTTATCCAGGCTTTCCATATAGTAAAACAAATAAGATAAGGTCGAAGAAAGTAAAGTTTAGATTAGATGTTGTAATAAAAATAAATATATATAATATATAATATAATAATAATAAACTTATAATATAATAAAATAATAGTTTTAAATGAAAAAATATGTTTTCTTTATCTATATAATTCGTGTTTTAGTTGGGCGCCACCCCTGGTATCTAGGGGAAAAATAATAATCAAAAAGGAACAATACATTTACCTCGGCTATTAACTCAGTGGCACAACGACTCTCAACCTCGAGACCACTGGGTGAACTTAAAACTAAAAAAGAACATGAACAATTTAGATTTAAAAAAA
>CABEEJ010007853.1:0-16002 GCA_901482245.1 Timema douglasi | reverse complement strand
AAAAATGTTCTATTCCAAGTCCAAAGAGAAAACAAACTATGTATAAATAAAAACGAAAATGAATTGTTGGCTATAGACTAGTGATAAAATAAAAATGAAATGTAGGTTTAATATAAGTATTTAAATATAGCCAATTGAATAAGAATAATGTTTTTAATAAAGAATAAAATGTATATTTCCTTCTGTCAAAATTAAAAATCGCGCTCGTTTTTATTCCTTTCTTCTTACCTTCCAAATCAAGAGGTTCACTACTCACTCGTTTGATAGCGCTGGGCATGCGTTAAAACAAAGATGGCCGACCTTCAAAATAAATACAATCACACTTCTTAAAAGGATAATTAATATGCTTAATAAAAGGTAAGTGTTCTTCCTTAAATCAAAATTCCTTATTTAAATTATTTAAAACAATGTTTTACGTTGTTCCCTTCGTCCTTTTACTTAGTTTAATATATGTAAACATTGTCATTAGTCAGGCTGGCAACATGCCGGCGAGCTTCGAATATTTCACGGAAATTTAAATTATAATTGTTCACAAAAGTAGAAATAAATAGGGAAATACAAGGTAGGGTGGCAAATAACATCATAATGTACCGGAATTCGCAAGGAGAGACAGTGGGAAATCATTTCAGAGAAATCCCCAGTACACATTCGTCATTAATGAGATTAAAACGCCGACCTCCTCATCAGGGTACGGTCAAACTGGTCCGACGGTCAAGACGTTTCAAAAGGAGTTTTCGAGCCCATACCGAAGGGTCTTGTCGAAATGGTCCGATGGTTGAAGGACCACCCAATTAATAAGGTCGAACTGGCCAGTTCGACCGTACCCCGGCTGGGAATCCCTCACCCTCTACTAGCCCAGGTGGCCAGTGGTCACTCAGTTGTCAGTTGTTTGCAGAGTGGTGTGCAGTGGTGTTTTCAATGTTAAGTGAAAGAGGGTGTAAATTAGTGGTGCATGAAGGTTTTAAATATTCTAAGGCGGACAAGACACAAGTACATCAACCTAACCTGCTAAGTACAGCACTCCCTCCCCTCCCACCACTTTGTAATAACCATCGGACCAGTTCGACAACACCCCCTCATCAGCAGCTAAGCAAACCGGAAGAGAATGATGCCTTAATCCACGATCCCACCTATGCGGTTAAGACGTATCCTAGAAAGGTGAACAGACAAACCGCACATGATTTGTGAGTTAGAAATCATGGTATTTAAAAATGTATACACTACTGGTAGGCCTAAAAGATAGAATATATATATATATATATAAAAAAATTGACTCCTTTTGACAAATATTTTTTATCGTACTTAATTTAGTGTAGAACGTGTACGGTAAATAAATTGACAACTATCACAAATTAATCAGCGTTTAAGTTGGTGCTGAAAACAATTTTTTAAAGCGCTTTGCGGCCGTAAGAACAACCAGAGGATTCATACCCTAGAGAACCGACGTACCCCTTAACGAGAGGGAACAATACTAGTTCCACAACGACACAAATTGTGGGCTTGCTGAATCCGACTTAATATTCCTACGATATATAAACTAAAACACTACTTACTACGCCATGTTATTTCTCCAAATAGGCCTACTCTATATGCTGATGTGGGTTCGTTTAATCCAAGTACCCTCCTCACCCATACTCTATAGTTTGACATATTAGCTCTATCGGTAGCTTGTTTGCTTACTGAGCTAAATAACTAAAGTTCAATTCCCAAAATGTCCGGAAAATGTATCATAAGTGAAATTGGCTTTCCTCTCCCGCCGGGGAGGGGTGGCTGGATGGTGTGTAGGTTAAGGTAGGTTAAGGTATTTTAGTCTGGGAAACTGAAAGTCACTCGTGGCCCTACATGCACTCGTCGAGTTTGGATTCAAGCAAAGTAAAGCCGGGTCCACACTTTTATCAGATCCTCATATGTTATCCTCGAAGCGATCATTAGAGCGATAAGAGTATTAGATCAATGCGTGCCGCTTCTAGTCGGTATTTCACTGTCGCATCAAAGGGAGCCATAGGGTGAGGATACATGTCACATGTGTGGACAAACACTTGTCGCGGGTCAGGAACACACGAATGATTTGACATTATGAGTCGTTTCAATTATTGCGACGGAACGAGGATCGGATCTGTAGAGATTTGGTCATAACCGTGTCCGTGTGTATCGTCACACGCTCCAGCATTGATCATGATGGGGATAGGAGGATATGATACACGTGTGGGCCCGGATTATCAGATTCCCACAAAGAAAGTTGACACACAATCACAAGCAGAAATGCTTGTAAAACCAAAATATTAAAAAAAACTTTACCTAATAAGGCAGGAGTGGCAAGACTTTTTGATCTTGTGATCTACTCCAGAGAAGGAAAATTCTTTACGATCTACTGCAGAGCCATAGGGTATACTGTTTGTTTTATTGGTAAGAAATTAATAACCCGCTTTGTGTTTTAATAGTAAAGCCATATTGCATATAAAACTTATAGTCCTTTCACACACTGACACTTGAGCTTTTAATCAAAATATATCTAAATGATCTAGCCGAAAAAAGTATTTTCTCATTAAACACTTGTCTTTGAGGTTGATGCGTGACACCGCATAATCTTAGAATAGTTTGTTGAATGAGAGTTAATAATTACTCTGCCATAAACGAAGGCAGGATTGTAAATGGTCATAAGTCAGACAACGTCGATATTTAGTTTGTCTAGTGTTGATTTGAATCATTTTATTTCTCTTAATCCTTTTTAATCGCTCGACCAAACTTGAGGCCGAGGTCCACCGGTAGATCGCGTTCGACTGTTTGGTCACCTCTGTTCTAAGAGTACTGCAGGCTCACTGCTGGATCGTGGATGCTCGTCAGACACCTCGGTACTCGCAATTAGCTTTTACCGTGCAGCTGTTCACAGTGCTGTGAGATGCTGGTATGAGAGATTGGGGTATCTTTTAGTCCAGTCTTTGGTTTTTAGTGTTATTGGAACGTGCTTTGTGTCATCTGGTGACAGTGAAAGTGATTTGTAGAATTTCCATGCCCTAAAATTTAATAAAAAGGCTTTATAAAATATGCATTCGTGACCAAAAAAACTATAAAAATATGGCCTTTAAAATGAAAAAAAATACCATTAAAATTTACATTAATTTTTTTATTTCCTTGCAAAACTTATTAAGTAAATATAAATAATAGGTGCATGAAACAAAATAAAAATTATCTAATAAATATAATTTAGTTTGATTATTTCTGTGTCAACAGAAATTCTTTATTTTACTTACCAATGTGACTTAACTTTACCTATAAAACCAAAAAAAGAATAAACAAGAAAGCCCACTTAATTTTGTTTACAATTTCAGTGGCAGATTAATAATATATTGCCCAAAAACGTGTCCTATTCGAGATTTAAAAAACTCTTAAAATACAATTTATTTTTTTACCATGTCTGTGCCATACTGAAAGCCTTTAAACAAAAAATATGCCTTATAAAAGAAAACAGAGAGGGGTGAAAGTATTCTTACCGCCATGGTGGCACCATCGTTTGCTATGATGCGTGTGCAGATGTCCTAAACACAAGCAATCCCCTCTATCCACTTTTTTTCCCTCAATATTGCTTCTGTCTTTAAGATAAAATTATACAAAAATGTATTTTATATTTAAAATAACAAAATATGCAAAATGATTATGCAATAACAAAAAAATGCCTTAAAATTACAGAAAACCCCGAAAATATGTCATACATATTACGTAAAAACACGGAAATATGCTAAAATATGCCCTAACAAAGCTACTTATATCACCTTAGTTTCTTATGAAACACATTTGTATACACTTAAACAACATTCTAGGTCTGTCAAAAAATATATGCAAAATCATAAAAATCCTAGCCCTACTGATTTGTGACCAGAAAATAGGTACGAAGTGCATCCTACGAATCAAGAAAACCCCAGCCAAGGTTACGTTCACTAGTTCTATAAAGATCTCAAGAACTATCTAGAGAGGGTTTTCAGGTACTTATGGATGTCACAACCGACCTTTCAGTATATTTACAATCTTATTGAACGAGAAATTGTGAACATAACACGGTCACTAACTAGTTTGCCATCATCGCAGTGGAGAGGATATCAGCGGGAGGCGAGGCGATCAGAGCTGTTGCCGATAAAGATTACTGGTTTTGTTTCATAATCGCCACACATCCATGAGCTTCAATGAAATTTATTACAACAAATAGTACCTTTTTTTAATAGTTTTTGGGACCACATTTGACTTAGAATCAAATTAGTATCCTCTAGAAACCGGCTTCGGTGGCCACATAGTTTTCACGAGCTATTCTAGCAATATAATAGACTTCTGATGACGGAGAGATTCAGGTTCGAATCTTGATCGGGTGTACTAAAGTTGGGTTTTCCAAAATGGTTTTACACTCTTCCTCCAAGTAAATGCGGGCGCACTTTTGATAAATATTACCTTCCTAATTCCTAAAAACCCCAAGCGTAATTAGTACATAAGCGTATAATCTGCATGGTCAGTAAGGCACGGTGCTAAAAAGAAAGGAAAAAGTATCTTTTAGACTTGGCTTAATAAAGTGGCTATCCAGTCCAGAGCTAGCAAGCATTTTTTTTAGTGCGTGCCCAGATTGTCGACAATTTTCGGAGAAGTTTTTTCACACGACCTTGGGGATCTTGGGAGCCAAAATGAAATATTAATCTTCCGCTATTGTTGTTAATTAATTATTAAGCTATTCTAAAATTATTTCAGAAATTGAGACAAATTTTTTTTTTACGCGCATGGGTCTTATCACCTATTTGGGCGAGTGCCGACAAAATGATTGAAAGTATTCTTAGGAACTATATTTAGGTGTCCACTTTGGGGATCTTAAAGTAAAGTGCTCGCCTCAGAACCCAATGTTCGTGGGTTCAAACCCATCCGGGATCAACGGGTTTTCTTGAGCGATAAACATACGTAGTACAACTTTCTTTGAAATGGAAGTAAAGCCGTCTGTCCCATGTCGATTGAAGCACGTGAGAATAACTTTTCCAGCGAAATTGGTATGCCCTTTCAATCACGCTCATAGAAATTATCGTGTGATTATATAATAAATAAGTTCAGAAAGTACACGTTAATACCTCAATTAATAAAAATATATATTTAGGTAGGCTAGTGTGTACAACTTGTTATTACAAAAATTTCCTTCTCGGAACCATTTGCTAGTGGCGATTATCTCTACAGCTTTATAATATAGCTACTTGATTAGTCATGGTGGACAAAAGTAAATGCCAAGAATTTTAATAAAATAGTCTCGCATGCCACTTTGGAGGGATGAGATCTGCAAGGGAGTGGAAGAGGGTGAAAACAATGGTTTAGATAAAACAAAAAGATAGCCAGGTCTCCTAAGTATCAAAATAGTTAAGATGAGGTAAAACATGCACATACAATAAAGCATTATAGCAGTTCGTATCCAGAATCGAGCTAATGTCAATTAATCGTAGCCTGCTTCGGTAGCCGCTTGGTCTAAGGCAATGTTTTTTAATGGGTGTGCCGCGAATGGTCACTAGAGTTTGAGGAAGAAAGTCAAAAATAAGCATGACAAAATTTGAGTGTAAAATTAAATCTTTTAAAATCCATGATCAACTTTTTATTAAAAGATAACATAATAGTATTATTAGAATTTTAGCTATTGAACTTTTGAACACAATCATAACATTTCTCTGATGGTGTGCCCTAACAGTTAAAGCGCCTTGTTTAGTGTGCCGTGAGTTGAGAAAGGTTGAAAATACATATTTTAAACGTCACTTTCGCAAAGAGACTAGACGCCGATGACGAAGAGATAGGAATTCGAATCCCGGTCGGGTGTTCTGAGAGTGGTTTTTCCTCAATGGATTTACACGTCGGTGACCTGGTGGTCTAGGGGTAAGGTGTCGGACTTCTGTTTTGGGGTCCGGGGTTCCATTCTCGGTACCGGAACAGATTTATCTGATTGCCAAACCCTTCCTTCAACTCTGACAAGACGTGTATTAATCACAGCTTGTAAATGTGTGTAATTCCAGGCCTCCACCGTGGTTCGGATTCAACGTTAAACTGTAGTTCCTCGATTTCATCTCACAATATACCCTACCATTACACATTAGCGTAAGTGCGTATAACCCGAACAGGTAGTAAGACGCGGTGATAATAATAATAATAATAATAATAGTTTACACGTCCTCCATACAAATGTGGGTATACTTCTTTAAAATTAAACCTTCCCCATCACTATCATATTAGCGTATTATTAGTATAAAATATGCGTGTAGCCCGAACGGATAGTAAGTTGCTATGCTAAAAAATACCTATTAGTACAGGGTTGTCACAATTTTCTTTTTCCAAAATATATTCCTATTTTTTCAAACACCTTTGAGTTTAGAGAAATATTATTTATTTTTCATAACCAAGCACCCCGATTTTCAGGAATGAGAAAAACCTTGTTTTATTGTAGTTATTTACTAACCTTATTTTTGTAGCCACTCGGGTTCTACGCATAATATTAATTATGCTAATAGAATGGGGATACCTAAGGTAACATTTTGTAAGAAATGTACCCGTATTTACTTGAAGGGAGAGCGGAAAGCCATTTAGGAAACACTAAACTAAGTACACCCAACCAAAGTTCAAACCCCGATCGCCTCGTCACCGGCAATCAAGTAATTTATGAGAGAGACTAGTTAGGCCATGCGACCAACGGTGCAGCTAAACTTGCTATTAAATATCCCATGTTAGCTAATATTAAAGTTTTTTAATGGGAGATTAAAAAAAAGTTTTTCCTGTTTCTTACAGACAAAAAAACACTGTTTTCCCGACGCTTAGCAACCCTGTTGTATTCGACCTTTGTGTCCACCCAGACCAGAGGCGAGATATACACCAGACCCTCAGCCTTCAGGTTAAAATGGCTGTGCTCCGTTGAAGAGCTTGGGTCTTTTACCACGGGTATCGCTAGGTGCCATCAAGGGACATTAAAAAAACTCATTTTGATTTCACTAGAGAACACACAAATATCCTTTTCGAGTTAATCAACCAGCTTCCACAAATATAGGTTCAGGTAACGACCCAATCACCTATTCACATAATCATACCCCACAAAGAACTGACACAGACTGTCCATTACAATTACAATGGTCACTTTATGACGAAAATGTTAAAAGTGAGTCGTTTACTAACTGTACACCCGCTTCGGTGGCCGCGTGGTCTAACGTGCTACTCTCGCAGTGAATTAGACTGCCGATGACAGGAAGATCGAGGTTCGAATCACGGTCGTGTGTACTGTGGGTGGTTTTTCCAAAATTGTTTTCCACTCTCCCTACACGCAAATGAGGGTACACTACCTAAACCATAACCGTAATTAGTACATAGGTATATAGTCCGAACGGATAGTAAGACGAGGTGCTAAAACAACTGGCCATTTGGAAGGGCTTTTATCACTGAGTATTGACATTAGCGAACCCCAGTGTTGATGGACTCAACCTGGCGCAAGGAGAGGAGTGAAACTTCCGTAAGGCTGAGAATGTTGTGTATCCTTGTCTGAGTCCCAGACCCGACAACGCGGATATTCCGATAAATGAAAACCTTCTATACCACATAATGTTTTATTGGATGTGAGGTTAGGGCTCTCTGTACCTCACAGTCAAGGGTGTGTTTTAGAAAGCAAACATCCTGCGAACACTATCACACGCATGAGACAATCGAGGCTCCACACGCTCGGAAGGAACATCGCAGGCGCCTTTCCTTTCCGTTTCCGTTGCTCGTACCTTTACAACGTTTTAACCGGCGTGGCGCCACCATTCCCACGGCCCTTCTCTCGTGGCATAGTGGTGAGTAAGGTTGACTTAAGGTCTAGGGAAGGATGGTTTGACCCCGGATAGAGGGATAAGGGATTTAGTATGCATACGTAGGCATACAGTGTGATTTTCATAGGAAGCCTCGTTATTTGAAAACTAGAAACTCACGTTGCCACAGTAGCGGAAATTAAAATATTACAATTTTATATAGCCTTTTCTTAGTCCTTTAATTAATAATGTAAAAATAAGTTGTTCTGGAATCCTTAGGGGAGTATTTTAATAACGTTTGAAGGAACTTTTTAATTAATAAATCAAATAAAACATATTTATACAATTGACATATTTTAGTGAATTTCCATCAATGTTGGTGATCGAAAGTGAGCTTACTATAAAAATCTAAGTCTAGTTGTTTTGATGACCAGATGATAAAACTACTTGACAGTACCAGAGTTGGGTGTGAACTAGAGCCCTTGAATACGCTTTGGGAGAGAGGGCATTTACTTTAAAATACACCCTCCTTATCCTGTTCCCTTGGAGTAGTTAGAAGCAGATAAGTTATTTGTTTCAATTGGCACGTTTTAATACAGGAGCTATTCAACGTGTTTGGCTATAGGGTTAGAATGAGGAAAGTTAGAGTAAATGTACCAATATTAGTGCAGAGAGGATATGAGAAACCAAAGTGATTATTTCCCCCCTCAATGCACGCGACCGAGATTAGAACATTAGTTTGTTTGTAAGTCGTGTAATTAAACTATGATTATGTTTTCAGAAAGCGCGAGTTAAATCTCTAATTGTTGTTTAGCTCCTTCTGCCCGTGCGGGCTTTGTGCGTATTTACACGGGTAGGGTAAGGATGAGGAAGGAAAAGTTTAGAGGAAATGTATCCTTATTTGCGTAGAGAGAGAGAGAGAGAGAGAGTGAGAAAGAAACCTTTTAGAGAAACCTACCCTCTGTTCACTCGTCAGGGTTGGAAACCCGATTTCTCCGCAACCAGCAAACCAGACTAGGCTAGAATGAAATTAAATCCACGTGTCCTGCGATGAAGGATGTTTTATGTCCATACGCTGTGGTCAGAACTGGAGATAAGAGATAAATAAATATATTACTATTGTAAATTATAAAATAAAAAACACCCTTATCGGACGGTTGAAGGTATAACAAATATGTTTAAAGTGATCTGTGGAATCCATTACACGCTTGAGAAAAAAGTGAAAAAAAAAAAAAATTCACAGCACTTGAAACTTATTAATATTTTCTTGTTCTCTTTATATTTCTTAGAAATTCAAGCTTTCGATGAAAGAAGGCGATAATCTCCCAACTTTTCTGCACGTCATACCATTTCCATTGAAAACCACTCGACTGTTTCAGAGGATAATAATTATTACTTAGAGCCTCGGGATTTTATTTACAATACAAGTATATTGTGCATATTCCTTTCGATTATTTGTTGTTGTTATGTTAGAATTTTATGAAATTTTTTTCTATAGCAAAATTATATTTACAGGATGAAAAAAAAAGTTAGTATGATAACTCATATTTGTCAAATTAAATTGTCAGATTAGTTATACATTGTTTGTAAAATATAAAAACAAAAGATACAAATGTAAATGTGAAAATAATTAATTCGGTAAGGTTCATGCAGTGGGTTACATTCCAAACTTTTAGCTCGGAAGAGTGACCTGGCGGTCTAGGGGTAAGGTGTCAGACTTCTAAGCTGGCGGCCGGGGTTCAATCCTCGGTCCCGGCACAGATTTATCTGATTACCAAACCCTTCCTTCACCTCTGACAAGACATCTTGGGAATGTGGGGAATGCCAGGCCTCCACCGTGGTTCGGATTCCACGTTAAACTGTAGGTCCTCCATTTCATCTCACAATCACCCTACCATTACACATTAGCATAAGTGCGTATAATCCGAACGGGTAGTAAGACGCGGTGCTAATAATAATAATATCTCGGAAGGTTAAGGTTCAATTCCGCCGGACTTCACTGAAGGGTGGAAGTTAATTCATAATTTTCTATCTTTTTCTCAGGTGAATGCTTGTGCATTTAATGAGAAATTTCCTCCTTTCTTCTGTTATCTTCTATTAGTGTACGTTTCAGATAATTAGATAAGGCAGTGCGACAAAATAATATGAATATTGATGTGACCTTAACGAGTGATTAAGACACAAACTTGCTGTGCCATTAACCAGTGATCAAGCCACGAACCTGTGCCAATAACGAGTGATTGAATGACACTGAATTTTGGTGACCTTAACGAGCGATTAAGAGACGAGGGATTGAGTCACGAATTTGTGCCACTAGCGAGTGATAATTAGAGAGGCAGCGCGACAAAATAATAGGAATATTTACGTGCCATTAACGAGTGAGTGACACAAACTTGTCAGTAAGCAAAAGCTGAATGTCTCGTTACGGTCCGACATCGCGTAACATCCACCAAGGTTTGTAGTGGCAATCAATTGGTAATAACAACATGGTATGTGTTCAAATATTATAAAGAAGTGTATGCACTCAAATTGTATGCACAATATTAATATGAAAAAAGGAGATATAATGGACGGTGTCAATTCAAAAGATTTTTCAGTTGATTGGCATAAGCTTAGGGTACAAATTGATAAATCAACATACAGTGCAGTTTTCCTAGGAAGGGTCTTATCTGTCAACTAGAAAGTTAGGCCTATTATGTATGTATTTTCACTTCTTAATACGTCAAAATATGTGATCTGCATGCATCTGTCACTTTGGATAGATATTTTCAATTTAGGTACCTAAGAAATGTTAAAGTTTAATACAATAGTAGCTTCCTTCGGTGGCCGCATGGTCTAAGGCACTACTCTCGTAATATATCAGACTGCCGATGATGGGGAGATCGAGAATCGAGTCTCGATCAGATTTACTGAGGGTGGTTTCTCCAAAATGGTTTTTAACTCTCCCTCCACGCAAATTTGGGTACACTTCCTCTAAATAAAACCTTCCCAATCCCTAAAGACCATTACCGTAATTAGTATATAAGCGTCTAACCCAAAAGGGTAGTAAGGCACGGTGCTAAAATAAATAATACAGTAATGACTTACGACCAGCTTACGATTTAATTAAAATAACCCACGCGGAATACGAATACTTGTACCGCTAGCTCTGCTCAGTTATACCGCAATGTATTGTGAAAATCATAAAGTATTCTTAGCTCAGGCTCAATGAATCATTCATATAATTATAACGTGAGTCGTGAGTTTAACGTGAGTTATATTAAATAACGTAAATATTGTTGAAGTTTTTATATAACAAAAAAATAAAAAATAGTATCAAAATAAATATAATGTTGCTTCAGTAGATGAGTTTAGTTTAATCTTGTACTCTCTCGCACCCCTCGGTTAGAAAAAGTATTGTGATAGTAAAAAATCTAACTCGAGATTTTTTAAGGCTGTCGATGTATCATGTCCCCTTGAAACCGAGAACGTATTTTTTTGCAATGCCATCTTTCTGTCTGCCTGTTACAGGGAATAGAGCCAAAACCATTTTATTGATCTGATAAGAACTTGGTATCTAGGGTTTCCTTAAGGCTTTTAAAGGGTATTTTGGGTTTGGAATTACATATCTAACCCTGAAATTAGGGGTAGTTTATTTAACGGTAAAAAGAGAAAAAAATCTATTTTGATTAAATTTCGTATCCTGGCGTTGTTCAACAAACAACAAACAAAATGGTAATTCTCGTTTTACAATGGAAAATGACTTTGAGGGTACTTTACATTTAAGCAGAAATTTCCAATTTTGATAATATCTCTGGAACTATTTGAGATACAAAATGAATTATCGTTGCAAATTTGTACTAGTATTAGAAATAAAAATAGAACTTTATTTGAAATATATTTTTATAAAACCAATAGTTTCGAGTAGATATTTGCATTTTTAGGAAAGGAGCAAGACAGTCCGTGTGCTGCACCGTGCAATATATTACAAATAGCAATATGAGCAGTTATTGAATATTGGTCCTGAACTAAGTAGAATTTGAACAAGTATTTCTCCCTTCGTTTGAAAAGTATTTGGTTAAATGTCGCGATATTCATGGCAAATATTCAAGGACCGTCAAGGTTTCTATGTGTATAAAATTAAAATTAATGTATATCTATTGAAACAACATTTTATTATTTTGACCAAAATAAGCTTTATTGATTTATTATTATTATTATTATTAACCTCGCGTTTTACTACCCGTTAGGATTATACATAAATGTGCTGATTACGATAATGTGTTAGGGGCAATGATGGTCGAATTTAGAGGAAGTGTATTTGCATTTGCGTGAAGAGTGTAAAATCGTTGAGGAAAAACCACCCGCCCAACCGAGATCCGAACCCTGATCTCTACGTCATTAGAAGAATAATCTATTGCGAGTGTAGACACCTAAGACCATGCGACCACCAAAGCTTTTGTTTTAGCTATAAAACTGTAAAAAAAAGACTGATCTTAATTTGTGAAATCTCCCATTCCACCTTAAGAATTAATTTAGTCGCTGTGAAAACACGGAACAAACTTTTTATAAACATATATTTTGCCTTTTCACAGTTTTAATGTTTCGTGTCATATTTAAGTGTCTAAATACAGCCTCACAATATCGACATTGCTACTCTCAGAGCAGTGTCGTGTCCAAGGGGTAACGTTCGCTACATCATATTTCTTGCAGCAGATTGTTGTGAGATTAACTTTTAGCGTGAGTAAAGTACATTGATCCTTCGGAGAGATGAGGCGGTAGATATAGGAGAAAGCGAAAAACATGTTTCCTTCATTACCAGAATACACGGGAACAACATCATGTTCACAAACAAAAAGGAAACAGCCAGAATTGTCGAGTAATAAATGGCATACATAATAACACAAGCAATCCCACAAACTATTATCTTATATCTTTGTGTCTTAAAGTACTCACCTACTAATCCAAACCTCCTAGAATCCAGCTTTTAATCCGCTTCCACACAAATAATTCGAGTCACACTTAGATGTTAACAAAAAAAAACACAATTCGTTGGACGAAACACTTTTTATTTGAGCTGTAAAAAATAGCCACCAAAAACTTATCTAGTTTTTTACCCCCACGGTCACACTATAGTAACATTCCACGGTATTTTAACAGTAAAAAAAGGACACTTCATTATTATGGTAATATCTTTAGCGATGCAAAAGTTGTTAAGTTAATTAACGCGATGGTAACGCACCGACAATCACGGAACGCATGATGCGTGTGGTTCGTTCGGGATAGAACGCCGAGCGTACCAGACACTATCACAGATCATCGCAGACACGAGTCCATCGCGCGGTCGGCCAGTGCTTCCAACTGTTGAACTGGAAACAAGCTAACGTGTCTGCTGTTCACTGAACTAAACGTCTTGTGTTTATTTTATTGAGGAATTTAGGAGTACTCAACACTTGTGAGTTATTGGCATTATGAAACGACTACTTGTGCACACAATACACACAATAAATAAATATCTGGTGCCATGATTTGAGTTTACCAACGCTCAAAATAAAAAATATATGTGGAATAGCCAACGAAGACAAAAAGTCACCAAGTTCATCTACACATACTAGAAACCCAGTGGCATTTTTTTTTACATAAAGTATATATTCAGAGGGTTTTAGTCTTTCTTGGTTCGTTGGCACTTAAGATTATCACAGCCCAATTTAGTTATTAATTAAGTATAGAAACTTGAACGGAAAATATAATGAAAATCATCTCGAAATAAATACATTGGCTATTACGAAAACTTCGACGAGCAATCATCCGGTAATTCTTTTCTTTTCCGTGTTATGTGAATGAATAACGTTAAAAAAATCTTTGGTGGTAGAGTATGTTATTAAAACTTTCATCCACTCTATTTTGTAAAGTAATATAACTGACCCACTTCAGTGGTCGAATGGTTTAACGTGTCACCCTCGAAATAGATTAGACTGCCGATGACGGAGAAAGTAGGGTTAAAATCTTTGGTCGAGCGTACTGAGGGTGGTTTTTCCTACATGATATTACGCTCTCTTCTCACGCAAATACGGGTACACTTACACTTAATTCCAAATTATTCATACCTAACATACTAACGTAATAAGCACACATGTACGGAACCCGAACGGGTATTAAGACGCGGTGCTATTTTTTTTAATATTTATGTCGTCATAATTAACGTTCACTTTTTGAACCTAACGAGTATATCACCAAACGACTTACAAACTAAAGTAACTGTAGAACAAAAATAAAACACTAATTCTCCCGGCCATTACTATGGAAGGGTAAGCCCCTATTTATCCCAATTTCAATTTCCATACATGTCAGGAACCAAACCCGTGACTATAAACTCAATCGTCGAAACGTAATATTAAATTCACTTTCCTCAAACGTTTTCTCGGAACAGAAATGTTGAAATAAATAAGCATTTTTCAATGTATACTCCAATTTTCATAGGAAGGGCCTTATCTGGCAGGTAAAAAAGTTCCTATACCTACTGTCATGTTTTCATACGTCAATTAATGTTATCTTTAGTTGTTACTTTTGAAAGCTTTTATCAATACCTATAAAAGAACACTAATAATATAATAAACTGTTAACGATATTGACAACAAAAAACTCTATGGAAGAAAGCAATGCTATACAATTAAGTACATGAAAGGTGAAGTTTGGGGGATGAAAGATTATAATTACGGAGATCAGCCGTAATTGAGTCATTCAAATGGATTGAAAAATGAATGACACCTGGATATGGGAATCGAACCCGGGACCACCACAACCAAGTCATCGATGGCTGTGATATCAATGATAGCTCTTAGTAGCCGAACATATTCACACGTCCATCACAGAATCTGCCTTAAAATATGAGTGAAGAATGACCCTGAGCACTGGACGATCCCCGACTAGCTAAGTGGCGCGTTGAACCAAAGGTCCCGGGTTTCGATTCCTATGTCCATTTTTCAATTTATTAAAAAAACTCTTATGTTTTAATTTTCTAAAAGTTTCTTACCTAAATCCTATTGCATCTCCTATGAGCATGTATACATACTATCGTTGAGAAATAAATTCTTCGCTATCTTAAAATTACCGACAAGTTTTCATAATCATTAGTAAGGAGTCAACCTCAGTGGTCTTGGGGGTAAAGTGCTCGCCTCAAGAACCGATTATTGTGGGTTCGCACTCAGTTGGGGTCGAAGGATTTTTTAGCTCCGTAGCACAACTTCCTTCGGGAGGGAAGTAAAGCTATCGATTGTAGCATGAAGAATAAGTCTGGAAGTTGTGTGAAAATACCTTTCGCTCTCGCTCATAGAAATTCTTGTGTGTTGATATAATCAGTCGGTTCACAAAGTGCACCTTAAATACTTCAAATATAAACAAAAATTAGTAAGAACACGGTAGGAACATTTTTTCAGTTATTATAGATAACATTCTACAGTATTACAATATTATGGGTATGGTTATTATTTTTCTCAAGTGACAGAAGCAAGCCATAATATGATTAGGTCGTATATGAAAGTAGTCTTAGAGTTTTAATGACTTGTGTATTGTTCTGACAGTGTTCACTTACTACAGTAGCCCCATAACTTCTTTGGTGCTGACTGACATCTCACAACTGAGAGCTGACGGCTTTGAAAAGTTACCAGGCCAAATTATGTATCCCTACGACGAACCATATTATCTGCAAAAACATGTGTATAGCAGCTGTCGCTTCTGACGGCCAAAATTTAGGTATATACCTAAATGCTGACTGTCACAAGTCATCTGTGAGCTGTCAGTCAGCACCAAAGAAGCCACGGGGCTACTGTAGTTGTCCTAATAGCTGCCATGACCGCCGTTAACACGGTACTAGTCAACTTATACTGAACTAAGCAAGGCTGTCGTGGCGATCAAACGAGGTATTACTGAGTTTTAAAAAACAACTGGAAAGGCGACAATTCACAGGAAGAGTTGACTCGGCGCCAATGTGTTTGACCCCGACTCGTGAGGCCGAGGTTCGAGTCGTTAGAATACCAGCTGGGTAACTGAGGAAGCAGTTCACCAATTGTGGTTCAAAACCCTCCTGTTTCCACGCATCGTTATATTTACTCTAGATTACTTCACTTATATCTACCTACACTTGTGTGAATATATTAATATACAGGTTGTCCATAAATTATTATTATTATTAGCACCGCGTCTTACTACCCGTTCGGGTTATACGCACTTACGCTAATGTGTAATGGTAGGGTGA
>CABEEJ010007852.1:0-27586 GCA_901482245.1 Timema douglasi | reverse complement strand
TTAGTGCCGCGTGTTGACCCAGTTGGCTGTCCCAGTTGGCTGTCCCAGTTGGTAAGTGTTGTTACAACGTAAGTTGTTACAATTTCCATAACCCCCATAGTGGTTTTCAAAACCAATACATAATTTTCAAAAATTAGTTAAATTAAAAACTATAATTATGTGATCAAATTAATGAGTACAAATTATCAAAATAATTATTATTTTAAGTAATTTTTTTGTGCATACAAATAAAAACTAGTAAATTGATGTCTGATAATAGAAGTTTTAATTCATGAAAAGGTTTAACTTTACCGAGATAGAAAAATAAGCAAAGATTTTAAAATCAATGAACTTTATTTAGGTATTAATGGATAGAATAATTGTTATCGGGCCAAAGTCAATTTAGTGAAATATTAAAATGGTAACCTGCAAGTTAGGGTAACCAAAATAATTATCAATATAATCTTTTTTTTAACTAATCCACGTGCTAGGGTATGGATTGGATATCACTTAATCAGATACTTTCGAAATACTTAATGGGTTAAAAAATAAATGCATTTAACCCATTGTTTTTTAAAATAAATTTAGAGTAAGCTATCAGGGTAATGCAAGAGAGTAGGGAAGGGTTGACATTTAATGTTACAATTTCAGCTATTAGGATACGAGTGATTTATCTTTGTTGGCAATAGTAATCTGTTGTAACAAACGCAGACATTTTATTAGAGGCTAGGTACTAAGGAAATCGGTTTAGAATAAATGTTGAAAAGAATAGGTTTATATGATAACACAGAGAATACAGATAGGGGAAGATAACTTAGATTTATGAGAAGAATATATCATTTGATAGTGTTAATGAGTTTAAATATTTAGGAACAATTTTAACAAGCATTACCGATATTAGGTCGGAAATTAGGAAAATAATACAGTAGGGAAGATCATGATTCATGCTATTACTCCGTCAAAACGTTATTTACGCCTTCATTGCTGTCCAGGAATGTAGAACGTAGAATACACAAAACAAAAATTATACCAGTGGTTCTCCATGTGACGAAAATATGCAGCGTGTTTGGAAAATTCTATAACCTTGTTCAGGTTACTGACTCGCAAACCCAATGGGAAGATACCATTGTGAAGAATTATACGTTGATGAAAGAATAACATTAGAATGGACCTAAAAGAGATAGGGTGTAATGCGGAGACTGGATAGAACTATCTCAAATAGTGATAGGGTGTAATAAGGTGGACTGGATAGAACTAGCTCAAGATAGGGATAGGATGTAACTAACAGTTACATCATATACTTAATCCACACTTAATAATTTATGAGGCAAATAATGTAAAGTACATTTAAAAAGTTTAAAAATTTGTCTGAGTTAAGCATTACATTTGATTAATAATTGGTGAGGTTTGTTATATTTAGTGCTTATTGAAATACAATTTAATTAATGGTTTTATAAATAAACCACTAAAAACCTTTAATAGAATGATGTATAAAATATCCAAGATATTATATATATGAGTAACAGTAATGGCCGAAACTATATATATTTTATAGGAAGCTAAAAATTATGAAATAAATATGTTCTATGAGTTCTTGAAATTTAAAACTATATTACAATAGCTAAAACACAACTACATAAGCCAATATCATTTATAAATATCTCCACCAAGAAACTGTGTTTGTTTAAAACTTTTCTAACGACCCCACATAACATTTTATAAATTACTTTTATATATTTTTAAAACAAATACAGACACGACATTTAATGTTAGACACATATGTAAATCCTTTTTTCTTTTGACAACTTAAATAAGTTTTTCTTATAGCCAAATACAATCACTCTTAATCACTTTTAAACTACGTTGTGGATTGATGCTTTCTAAAATTAAGGGTTGCATATTTAATGTATATTTATCTCTAATATATAGAATCGATTTGCACTAAAAGAGTTATACATTTAGTAGACTTTTTAAATATCATTAACATACAAACACTTCGTCATTGATTTCAATTAACCTTGATTTATTTTACTCTTCATATTTAAAAGTTAAAATACAAACACCTTTGGAGCTTATAAAATAAATAGCAAAATTAGTTCACCTGAGCTAAATTATATTGTAAAATAATTATTTTAAATTCTTTTAGCCCCATTTTCTCACTGACTGACGTTGGTTAAACAACGAGTGTACAGTTTATTGTTAATATATATATATATTAATTTTTAAGCCATAAAAATGGATAAATATACAATCGAGCTACACTTTTAGAATACTTACAACTGAGTCAAGTTATTTAAAGATTAAATAAAAGTTTTATTAAAAATGTTTATGAAATTAACTAATTTTGAAATTGTATTCAAACTCAATTTTTTAAATTGTATGTTTTTAAATTCTTTTAGCACAATTTTTCCACTGACTGACGTTGGTTAAACAACGAGTGTACTGTAAATAGTTAAAAATATATATATATTAATTTTTAAACCATAAAAATGGATAAATATACAAACGAGCTACACTTTAAAAATACATAAAACTAAGAGTCAAGTTATTTAAAAATTAAATAAAAGTTTTATTGAAAATGTTTCTGAATTTAACTAATTTTGAAATTGTATTCAAACTCGATTATTAAAATTGTATTACAACTCAATTATACAACTCAATTGTATGTTGCATGTTGCATTGTATGTCTTGCATTGTATGTTTTAACTTTCTTTCTTATTTTGAGAATTGATTTAATTTTATCTTTAGAATTTGTATTTTTTAAACAATTCCTAATAAACTTTGTTCAAAAAGTATATTCCATATACCTAATAACTATGAGCAGACGAATCAAATTATTTGTGAGTTATAGTACAAACGTTTCACTGAGAGATCTAGACATTGGATGGAGTGAATCATATTTTAACTGTGTTTGTTATGTGTAGAAACATTGTTATTAAACATTCAGAATTTTATAGATTTTAATATTAGAACCTGTCATCCTTAATAAAACATTTTACTCCTGTTCTAAATAATCTTTCAATCTGTATATAGTATGAATCCTTCAATTTAATATAAACATAGGTAAATAATAAATAGATAATTGATACAAATTAAGTTTTCACTATTTTATCTTTAAATAAAACATATTTACGAGTATTTGTTCCATGAATATAAACTTTTAAAATCAATATCTTTTGATTCTTTTTAAAATTTTAAATATAAGCTTTATTTAACAATAGAAAATTTAATAAAATTAATAAATACATATTTATTTCAATTCTGAATAAAAACATTAATTAGGTGAATTATTATTGAATTTATATTAAATGTTTGTACTCTTTATATTTATATAACTTATTGTGTTAATTAAAATCTCACCAACGAGGGGAAAAAAGCTCAAAGCTAAACCTCCTATGAGAATGTAAAAGGAAGCCAAGACATGGCCGAGTCCCAATGGTTTCAGTTTAACCACCCCCTTCCATTTATTATGCGCCGATAATATCAGTTCATACATATCCTCGTTATTCCATTTTATGTGAATTCCCTCTTCAGCCAATCTTCTAGCGATAGTTTCGATCCTTTCTTGAAATGGAGAAACATAAGGAAAGTGAATAACAATGTTCAATGTTACAGGATATTCCTTCATTATGTGCATCAAAGGGTATCCATCTTCAAAGTAGTCATTAAATTTAACATACAACTGAGCATAATAAGAGGCATCAACATAAGCTGTGCTTCTATTAAAGGCAACAAGGTCAAGTGCAGTTGTTATATCATTTACAAAATATCCCCTGCTCAATATTGTTTGTATAGTTACGTCGTTAGGGTCCGTATCCTGAAACATAGTTTGAATATCTTCTCCTGTGCCTGCTGTATTAAGTACAGCTAGGCTCAGATTTTCTTTAATGATATCGTCCAAAGTATCTATATCAGGGTAGTAATGTGGTATCGTCAAGTAGCTGGTCAGACTTCCATTATAAGCTCCTATAAGAACTAAGCTCACCAACAATGTAGACATCACGAAACATCTCTGGGTTAGAGAAAGAGATTTAAAATAAGTTGCACCACTTACAATAATTCGAATGGTTTCCAAAATGGTTCCCGTTTCTAAAGTAACATCCGCTCTAACTATTTTCCAAAATAAAGTAATAATTGGTATGAAAACAGAAATAAGAGTCCAAGTGCTATTAGTGAAGGGTAATATGATGTTCATATATTGAGGAATATGTTGAGCTTTCGGCACTAAAATTGTTAGATAGTTTTGATCAAGGGATACTGTGGATGTAAATTGATTTTTAAATGCTTTACGTACATATTTCCAAATATATCTATTTCTTTATTCGATCTTCCTTCCCCACCTTTGTTCCTAATTACATGTATCGTTGCGTTCATTCTTTGAATGGTTATTTGAATAAATTCATATTCAACTTTTAAAACACCAGATTTCAAACCATATACAGTTCTGCCTTCAGACAACTTAATTTCTTCAGACAACTTAATTTTGTATCCATGTACATTTTTCAATTTGTTTGAGAATATGTTATCATTTTTATGTTTGATCAATAGATTTGATGGTTGTAGAAATGAGACTTTATTTTGAAATTGGTTGAAAAACAATGTATTTTGATGGTAGACTTGTGAAATAATTTCAGATTTGGTTTCATTGTTTCTTAAATAAATAGTATTAAAATAAATCAATATCACATTCAAAATGTGATATTCATCCCAGGTTCTTTGGAATTCTTCTTTGAATAATTTTATTCCGTTTTGATCTTGTGACGTAACTATTATTATAAATGGTGTCCTTGGGTTACGTAAGAAGGTTTCTCTAAATTGTGTCAGACACATCCAAAAATATTGATTACTTCTCTCAACAAACCAAATTACTACTCTTGGTATCCCTATAATACAACTAAACAAAAGCTCATCTGAAAACATTTCTTTTAGATCCAAGGTAATGTTATCTTTCATTTGTAAAGTCAGAGTAGGGAAATATTCCACCAAGTGCACTTGCCTGAACAGTTCATTCGAAAGAAGAGGACAGTTTTCCTGTAGAACAACTGTGGCCAGAGGGCGAGGTCCAATTCTTCGGATAACATCAACGATTGAGTGGACAGTTTGTGTAAATTCTCTACCAGAACTTACCTGAACTAATGGTATGTGAATTTTAGTTTCACTCTTAATTATGAAAAATAATATAAAAACAGTTTTTAACACTTTAATTTTGTATTTTAACATCTTTTAAATATTGTAATTGGATCTATGTCCATCAACTTAATTTTTCACATTAATTTTAGGGCTAGTTTTAAACTCTAAATTTGTAAACTATTGATATTTTTGAAATAATAATAACAATTTAATATAAACGCAATAAAATATATAATTGATCTTCTTCTCAGCAAATACTATCAAATAACCACTACATCAGTCAGCTATGAAATGTTGAATGTTCATGACAAATGGCTACAATGGTATACTTCAAATTTAAAATTAAAAATTAGAAATAAAAACACATATTTAGACTAATTATCATATAATATGACAATTAGTATTGATCGTTTAATATTACTTGACAAGGCGTAATAATACGTCTGCAACAAATGAGAAGTAGCAATTAATTCACAATTTAGAAAATTATACAATTTAAACACTTACGCCTTATTAAAAAAATAAATGAATAATGTTATAATAATGTTTAAGATCTTTAAATTAATTGATAATAAAAACTAGTAATAAAATAATATTTCCACGGTATTGCACGTTTTTAACAGTTGGAGCTAAATTTTTTATGATATTTATTAATAATAGATCAACTTAAATAATGGTAGGTGGTTTAAATACCTAGAGTTAAAGAAATAACACATCATAAACACACACACGTTTTAATATTTGAAATATTGGTTAAATGATTTTAAATCATATTTATTTATGATGAATATAAACTTTAAAATTAAAATCCGTTGTCAATGTACCCTGAACTCTTTTTACCGCATTTTAGAAGTTTTCTTTTGATTTTACTATTATTTAATAAGTTTCTCCAATCAATCTTGGTGCATGCACTTAGCAAGCTGTTTGTTTGATCCTTACGTCCACGTAATAAGGTCTTGTTTGTTCCGTACGTTCACTTGATAAGATCTTTGTTTGATCATTACGTTCACTTAATAATTTCATTGTTTGATCCTTACGTCCACTTAGTAAGGTCTTTGTTTGATTCTTACGTCCACTAAGTAAGGTATTTGTTTGATCCTTACGTCCACTTAGTAAGGTGTTTGTTTGATCCTTACGTTCACTTAATAATTTCTTTGTTTGATCCTTACTTCCACTTAATAATGTCTTTTTTTGATCCTTACGTCCACTTAATAAGGTTTTTGTTTGATCCTTACGTCCACTTAATAATGTCTTTGTTAGATCCCTGTGTCCTCTTACTAAGATCTTTGTTTGATCAATACGTCCACTAAATAAGGTCTTTGTTTGATCCAAACGTCCAATTAATAATGTCTTTGTTTGATTCCTACGTCCACTTATTAAGGTCTTTTTTTGATCCTTACGTCCACTTAATAAGGTCTTTGTTTGATCCTTACGTCCACTTAGTAAGGTCTTTGTTTGATCCTTACGTCCACTTAATAATGTCTTTGTTTGATCCCTGTGTCCTCTTACTAAGATCTTTGTTTGATCAATACGTCCACTTATTAAGGTCTTTTTTTGATCCTTACGTCCACTTATTAAGGTCTTTTTTTGATCCTTACGTCCACTTAATAAGGTCTTTGTTTGATCCCTACGTCTACTTAATAAAATATTTGTTTTATCCATATGTCTAATTTTATTAACTGTGCTATCAAAGACTATGAGTGTTTCTGTCCTTAAATGGCCTAGTCATTGTCTTAATGTGTATCATATAGAGAGTAGTGTTATGAGAACAATGATGTCATTCTGGTTGGACAACAGGCTCACCAAGGCGCGTATTATGGCTTTGGAAAAGGGTTGTCAAATTTGAAACAATGCAAGAGACTAGTACAACCAAGCCCAGTAGGAAATCGTATAAAGAAGATGTTGGGTACCTTTTGGTATACAAAAAAATTCCCACTTAGCAAAAAAAAAACTCTTAATAGGTTTGGTTTGGAATTTATTTAAGACTTGCCTGAAAAACTTGGAAAAGTCAGGGAATTTTATAATAAAGAATTTGTAGCTACCTTTATGTAGAACCACTTTTAATCAAACAAGACTAATTTAAATTACTATGAGAAAAGGTTTGAGCGCTAATGATATCTGCTCAACTACCCTAACGTCACTGGTACAGATGTTGTATTCATGGTATGGAAAAGTATCCTTTTCCTGTATATTTCTGAAATAATAGTATTACCATGTCGTATATTCTATGGACAAAATAATGTAGAATAAGTTCAATTGAAGTGAATCCAAATCATAATGTCACATGTATTTAACAAAGTGTTTATCCGATAAAAATGTGAAAATTTTTACTCCAAATATATTCTACTGTTTTGTTGTTTGACAAACCCTCTTGGAATAAAGTGAAAATTATTAAACATTTATAATTATTCATTGAGCTATTATTTTCTTCTCTGTGATTGTAAATAGTAATTAGATTACGTAGCTTCAAGGTTTAAGGCGTCACTATTGCAATAGATTAGTATCTTGATAAACGTGATATAGGGTTAAAATCCTCATCGGTCCTATTTCATTTTATTTTTTTACCCTTCTTCCACAATAATGCAGAAACACTTCCCTAATATTCAAACTTCATCATCCATAACTCATCAGGGTTACTAGTACATATACGCATATCCCAAACAGGTAGTATGACGTGGTACTTTATATAAAATATTATATATAATTTTCTATCGTGGAAATATTGTCTAGTAACTGAAAATCTGTAGCCTTTATTTGTCAAAATTTCTGTATTTTTAAAGTAAAAATATGAATATTGTTTCATAGGAAAAAACTAATTACTGCAATGTTAAAACAGTTCTTATGTCCTCATCATTAATCTGGTGAGATGTAACCTATCTCATAATATATTACTTATGGTCTCATCATTAATCTGTTGCGCTGTAATCTCTTCCCTAAACTGTTGCCCTGGGACCATAAGATAGGTCATGTCACTACCAAGTAAGGCTGACTCCATGGTTTGTCTAAATTCGAGTGACAGCGTCTTACTCACTAGACAACCTTAACACTCTCGAGTGCCGTCCCGTGGTGCGCATGTCAACAACCAAGAAGCAGATCGTGTTGACAGATTATGTCAACAACTGAGAGGAGATCACCACACGACAATTATTAATGTATATTTATTTTAATTCTTAGCCTGTAGGGCAATTCACATCACAGTTTTGGAGCCTTACTCAACAATAGTTCACATTCATTAGCCTTTCGTAAACGAACGACTAATTAGAAGACTTAATATTGAACTCTAATAATTAAAAATATTCCTGGCAAAGTACGGATTTTATTGATAATATTTTGATTAGTCACCCAGATATTGTATTTATTAAAACACTTTCTATGAACGTGCATTGACTAAAATAATTTTATTTGTACACAAAATAATTTTATTTGTACACAAAATGATTTTATTAGTACACAAGTTTAAAACTAAATTCGCTTTAGCACATATTACAAAATATCCAGTATCCAAGCCGTGAATTTAGTCTATGTAAATATTTTATGGTTATTATTTATGGACATTGTGCTGGCTACAATCTTTTTAACCAACATTTGAAATTTTAATAACACGATGGTATGAATATGATACAATTTTAATCTATAACATAGCATTTTTTTTTTGCAATGCAAAAAAATAATTTTTAGTACGCTAATTTAACCTTTGAACTCAAAACTTTTAGACACGAACTAATCATGATAGAGCACATCTTTTTTTTGAAGAATATAAATTCGAATTATATAGGCCTATCTAGTTTTATAACTTTAAATTGTGCATTGACAAACCATTATTTTAATTATTTAGTCATTTTGACATTTTAAATTTTCAACATATTTTATCACAAATGCATCCTATGTTCAGTACCTAATACTGTTAAATTTGAATAAATGATTAACCCTTGAGTAAAGGTGGGGCAGGTTATAATATTAGCCGCATTTACAATAAATTCAGAATATTTATTTAAAACAAATTAGATAAACATTCAAATCAAACACGTTATATAGTTGTTATTTCAGCCTTCATAACATAACCAATTAAAAGTAGTTTGTTGCTGATGATTAAGTTTTTATAATATTTAGCTATATTAAGTCTGCCTCTGATATTTTCATCAACCCGTACCTACTTTATCATCAATCATATCTCTTTCCATTATATTATATATTATTATATTATTGTAATTTGTATATAGGCATGTAGCCCGAACGGTTAGTAAGACACGGTGAAAAAAGATAATCTTCTAGTAATAATCCAAAGTTAAAATATCTGAAAAGAATAAAAAGAAATAAACTTCCAAATTAACAAAATTAAGTCGACGGAAACTAGACTGTAAAAAAGAAAAGGACAAGTTCAGCTGATTCTATCAAATAAACCGCGAGAGAGAAAAGATGGCAAGGTTCCGGTATTTACTCAGCCAATCTATTTATATTCCATACATGTGTGATGTTGAGCTCTAGTTCATTACCTCACACTCCAGGAACAAGTTTCGGGCAGTTTCGGGCAGTTTCTCAGAGAGTACCTCAAAGACCTCTCCGCCCTACCTCGAGAGGAAGAGTGTTCAGGACCCGGAGACAGAGTCGACCACTAGTGAGACCCCCAATGGAGACCCAGGGTGGTATCTAGCAAGAGCCGTATCCTCACCGACCATCCGGTTTATACCTCTTGGATAGTGGCGTAGAGTGCCTGTGTAGTTCCAATGTGAGCTGTCAGCCGCATGGATACTATGTCTCTTGAGTTATAAAGGTTATAGAGGTTGATAATGATGGCAATATTATTAATACAAATAAATATATATTAGTTTCCTTAGAACAGCCCCGAAACAGGGGATTTGACTGATATCCGACAAACGCGGATAGCGGGCAAATCTCAATCGAAGATATTTGGACTTGCTTCTCAAAGTAACTAGAATTCTTCTCAAAAGAAACCATCGAGAATATTCAAGAAAATACATAACGTTAACATAATCCTCTTATGAAACAAACACGTCTTGGCACCAAAACGAAGCAACAAAGATATTAACTTTCATTTATATTCATTTTAAAACGCTACTCTAGAAGGAGATAGATAATAGAAAAAAAAAGTTTCGTAATTAAATGAGAAGATAGTTATTAAAAAGCTCACTTTTCTTTACTAGGTTACTACAAATACACAATTTTAAATGTTTATTTCCCTTACTACATATTTAAAAGATACTTTGATCCACATCTTACAATAATAAAATAATGGACAAACTGGAAAAGAAGAGGTAAAACCAGCGATATCCTTTGCCAAGTTAGTAAAAAAGAGAAAATAAATACAGAATAATTTACATCATAATTTAAAACAATAACAACCTACTCATTTTCAAAAAAGGAGATAGGACGAAGGGGGGAACTACAGGGGAGTAACCTTATGAGCCACTGTGCAAATATGTATGAAATTTTTTTTGGCGATAGTAAAAATAGGAATAGTATAAGGAGGATTTGGAGAGTAACAATATGGCTTCAAATTAGGAAGGTCGAAAGTGAACGCTATTTTTGCTGTGAAAAAGCTACATTATGTGTAATGTAAGGACCTTCTTATGGACGTTTTAGATATTGAAAAAGCGTATGACAATATATGTGCAGAAAAATAATGGAAAGTGCTAGAGAAGAAAGGGTTGCAGGATGAGACCATAAACAGATGGCCAAATATGTACAAGGGTAGGGTGTGCTGGGTGAAAGTTGGGAAGATGAAGAGAGATTAATTTTAGTTAAAGAATGGTCTGAAACAAAATAGTGCGCTCTCACAACTATTGTTAAATGTATTGATGGACCAAATAATGAAGAAGGGGTTAGAAAGTGTAGAGAAGAGGAAGATTAATGTAATGCTGTTTGCAGATGAATTGGTGTGATGTAGTGAAGATAAATCAATATAGAAGCAGTTGGAGGTTTGGAAATAATTAGTGGACTGGTATGAAATGAGGTTTATGTAAGGAAGAGTGAAATAGTGATAACGACAAAGAAGAAAGACAGGTATACAACTGAGGTGAAAGTGAGAAAGAAGCAAATAAATAATGTAAAACGTTTTAAGTATCTGGACGGTGTTGTAGGGGAGAGTGGAAGAAAAGGATATAAATAGGTGATAGAGGAAGGCGAGCAGAGGCATATTTCAGAAGTTTGAGAAACCTGATTTTGAGCTAGTATATGCTAGACAAGTGGAAGGGAATGATCCTCAACGCCTTTTCCCTTCCAATATTAACGTATGATGCAGAAACGTAGGTAATTAAGGAACAGGATGCAATCATAATAAATGCGAGTGAAATGAGATTTCTGAGGATAAGGTTCATTATGACAAAATTTTAAAGGATGATAAATTAGAGAGTAAGCGGAATAGTAAAGGAAGAGCCAGTTCATGACAGGATAGAGAAGGCACGACTAGGGTGGTTTGGACATGTGAGAAGAATGGAGAGGAAAAGGAGGGCTGGAATGATGTCAGATATGTAAGTGGGGGGTATGAGGCCGAGAGGAAGACTAAGAGACATATGGATTAATCAAGTCAGGAGGAGTGTGGAGTAAAGAGAAAGGACTGTGCAAAGGTGGTGATTGCGAGGTGGTTTGGAGGAAACTGTATTCTAAAATGACATAGCCGGTGATAGGAAGTGGTTCATGATGATATATTTACACACATGATTGGCCGACTATAATTATTTCGTGGATTATATTAAGATTTAATATATACATATTAAAATTATAAAAATATCTATGAAAGACAAAATATCGAAGAGTACATTAAAATCTAGTTTGTATTTCAAAATCATGATAACTTTTATAGGAAAACCTACAAGAAATTTAAATATAAAAAAGACAGATACAATTATTTAATAAAACATAAATAATAATCAACGATGTTTTTATTTAAATTAATAAATAAAAATACATAAAATTACTTATAAATACAGTGAGAATTAAATAGAAAAAAACAAATATTAAATAAATACCTATAAAGTATATATTTAATATATGATTGATTAACTAGAGGTAAATAATACATAAACGACAAAATCTAATTTGTCATTTTAATTTTTTCAATTTGACAATCAGTATATTTTCAACATATATTTCGTAAACGTCTATTCTATAGTTGACGTGGTTTGTTGTTGTTAGTTGATAGGGCACACCGTCTGGTTGAATAGAGTAAGTCTATGCAAAGAACATTGGTGACGGGGAGTTATAGATATGTTGTACCGAAGCAACGGTACATATGAACATATACCACATTATTAAAATATATTATAATTGATTAGTTATCAAATTCAAAGTAAAACAAATAAAATACTCGTTAAATTATTTACTTAGATACTTCTTAATAGTTACACAACCTACTAAACAGTTAATTAAAATTTCACAAATGAGTAAAGAAAAGCTTAAAGCTAAACCTCCAATGAGGATGTAAAAAAACACGTTAATATATTGTGTAATAGGTTGAGCTTTGGGCACTAAGAATGTTAGATAGGTTTGCTCAAAGGATGCCGTGGTTGTAAATTGGTTTTTTAAATGTTTAACGTACATATCTCCATACATATTTGGCAATAATTTCAAGTTTGCTATTATGTTTGAATTAGCTTTATTGTCTTCATATATTTGTCTAATAGTCACTAATGTTGTGTTCATGTTTTGCGTGGTTGTATGAATACTTTCATATTCAGCTTTTAATGCACCTAATTTTAAACCATATATAATTCTTCCGTTTGATACTTTTATATCGTATCCACGTAAATCCTTTAGTTTGTTTAAAAATATGTTTTCAGTTTCAATTATAACCAACGAATTTGGTTGATTCGAAAATAAATCTTTGGTTATAAATTGGTTGAAAAACCTTAAATTTATCATTGAGCCTTGTGAGGTAAATTTTTTTTCTTAGTTTCGTTATTATTTAAATACATCACTATTATATTAAGTATGCGATACTCATCCCAAGTCCTTTGTAATTGCGTTTTAAAAATGTTTATTTCGTTTTGATCTTGTGTAGTGATAATTATAATAAACGGTGTTCTTGGGTTACCAAGGAAAGTGTCTCTAAATTTAGTCAGAAACATCCAAAATATTCTATCACATTTTTCAACAAACCAAAATATCAATCCTTGGTACACCTATAATTCCATCAAATAATAGGCTGTCTGAGAATAGTTCTTTAAGCTCTAATGTACTGTTCTCTTGCATTTGAAGAGTCAATGTTGGGAAGTATTCCCCCAAGTGAACTTGCCTAAACAATTCGTTTGATTGATGTTGACAGTTTTCCTGTAGAACAACAGTGGCCAAAGGGTTAGAACCGCATCTTCGAACAATATCAATGATCACATGAATTGTTTCACGGAAATAGTTGTTTTAACTTACCTGTCCAACTGAACTTTCAAGTTTTGTTTCAATATATCTTAAAGAATATATTGGCACAATAATCTTCAATAATTTCATTTTAAGCTGTAGTTTATATTTTCCCAAACAAAATACTTCTTCTCTAATTTTTTTTTGATAATCATCCACTGTAGCTAACAATTTATTTTAATAGCTCTTTGCTTATTCAATCCATTTTAAATAATTAAATATAGAAAAATACGAACTAAATTTTTAAAAGAATTCATTTTGAATTTTGATGTTCCTCCAAAACCTGACATACCGATTTTATCACACTTTTCAAAATCAACAATGTTATAGGTGTTGAGTAAGAAACCAGAATATAATTTTCTTCAAGTTTCCAGCTAACATGAAAGCTAGATAGAGAGAGAGAGAGAGAGAGAGTGCGTTCATGCTTTTCGTGATTGTTTGAATACTTTCATATTCAGCTTTAAATGCACCTAATTTTAAACCATATACAATTCTGCCGTTACTTTTATCTCGTATCCTCGTAAATCCTTTAGTTTGTTTAAAAATATGTTTTCAATTTCAATTTTAACCAAAGGATTTGGTTGATTCGAAAATAATTCATTGTTTGTAAATTGGTTGAAAAACCTTACATTTGTCATTGAGCCTTGTGAGGTAAAGTTAGTCTTAGTTTCGTTAATATTTAAATAAACGTTATTAAAATATATCACTATTATATTAAGTATGCGATACTCATCCCAAGTCCTTTGTAGTTACGTTTTAAATATGTTTATTTCGTTTTGATCTTTTGTAGTGATAATTATAATAAATGGTGTTCTTGGGTTACGAAGGAAAGTGTCTTTAAATTTAGTCATAAACATCCAAAATATTCTATCACTTTTTTCAACAAACCAAAATACAATCCTTGGTACACCTATAATTCCAACAAATAATAGGCTGTCTGAGAATAGTTCTTTAAGTTCTAATGTACTGTTCTCTTGCATTTGAAGAGTCAATGTTGGGAAGTAGTCCCCAAAGTGAACTTGCCTAAACAATTCGTTTGAATGATGAAGACAGCTCTCTTGTAGAACAACAGTGGCCAAAGGGTTAGATCCGCATCTTCGAACAATATCAATGATCACATGAATTGTTTCGCGGAAATAGTTGTTTGAACTTACCTGTCCAACTGAACTTTCAAGTTTTGTTTCAATATATCTTAAAGAATTTATTAGCACAATAATCTTAATTAATTTCATTTTAAGTAATTAATTATAGAAAAATACGAACTAAATTTTTGACCAAATTTATTTTAAATTTTGATGTTTCTCTGAACCTTGACATACCGGCTTTACCACACTTTTCAAATAAATCAACAATGTTATAGGATTTGAGTAAGAAACCAGAATATAATTTTCTTCAAGTTTCCAGCTAACATGAAAGCTAGAGAGAGAGAGAGAGAGAGAGAGACAGAAATAATAAAGTGGTTTCAATTTATAAAAGTTATTAAATGACATGTTTTATTGATAAAATTGCTGAGAGGTGTACGTTGTCACAACAAACAAATAAGTTTACAACAAGCTTGATGCATTTAAAAATAGAATAAAACCTTACTGTTAATTAGTGAAAATGAAACTTTAACTGATCTGTGACGAGTTTGAGGAGGGATAAATTTTATTTTATCTACCTCCTTCCACGTTTGGTGCTTATATAAAACTACTTATGTAAAAAAAACTATATCAAATTAAGTTTGTTCTAATATATCCGAGTAATAATCAACTGAGAAAATCACTATGTCCACTGTAACTACTTCATATAAATTAAATTTATTATTTATTTTTATGTCCAATTATATCAAATACAAAAAACAATTAAAAATTTCATTTCCAAAACTATTATAGTGTTTTTCATAACCACTAAATAATATTTTAAAATACGTTAAACTAAAAACTATAACTATGAGATTAAACTAATGAGTATAAAATATCAAAATAATAATTACTTTAAGAATATTTTTTAGTGAATACAAATAAAAACTAGTAAATTGATGTGTGATAATATACATTTTAGTTTATAAAAAGGTGTAACTTTACCGAGATAGAAAAATAAGGAAAGATATTAAAATCAATGAACTTTATTTAGGTATTAACGGATGTAGTAAATGTTATCGTGCCAAGGTCAATTTAGTGAAATATTAAAATGGTAACCTGCAAGTTAGGGTAACAAAAATAATTATCAATCTAATAGTTTTTTTTCTTTTAACTAATACATGTGCTAGGGTATGGATTGTATATCACTTAATCAGACACTTTCGAAATACTTAATGGGTTAAGAAAGGAGATGCATTTAACCCATTGTTTTTTTAATAACTTTAGAGTAGGCTATTAGGGTAATGCAAGACAGTAGGGAAGGGTTAACATTTAACGGTACATTGCAGCTATTAGGATATGAGTGATTTATCTTTGTTGGCAATAGTAATATGTTTCAAAAAATGCAGACATTTTATTGGAGGCTAGGTAGTAAGGAAATAGGTTTAGAAATAAATGTTGAAAAGAATAGGTTTATATGATAACACAGAGAACACAGATAGGGGAAGATAATTTAGATCGCTGAGAAGAATATATCATTTGATAGCGTTAATGAGTTTAAATATTTAGGAACAATTTTAACAAGCATTACCGATATTGGGTTGGAAATTAGGAAAATAATACAGTAGGGAAGAGCATGCTATTACTCGGTCAGCAAATTATTAACATCATAATTGCTGTCCAGGAATGTAGAACGCAGAATACAAATAACAATGTTGTACCGTTTGTTCTCTATGGGTGTGAAACGTGGTCTCTTACCATAAATGACGAACACAAGGTGCTTAGGAAGCTATTTGGTTCCAAAAGGGATGAGCATACTGGGGAGTGGAGAAAGTTACATAAATTATGTACATACCCTGTACTCATTTCAATACATTGTTAAGATAATTAAATCTCGAAAATTAAGGTGTAAAGAACATGCAGAGTGAATGGGAGATTCTATAACCTTTGTTCAGGTACTGACTCGCAAACCCAATGGGAAGATACCATTGGGAAGAAATATATGTTGATGGGAGAATAACATTAGAATGGACCTGAAAGAGAAAATGTGTAATAAGTTGGACTGGATAGAACTAGCTCAAGATAGAGATAGAGTGTAATAAGGTGGACTGGATAAGTTATAACTAGCTATAGATAGGGATAGGGTGTAACTAGCAGTTAACACATATACATAACCCACACTTAATAATTTATGAAGAAAATAATATAAAGTACATCACTTGTGAGGGTTGTTATATTGAGTCCTGAATAAACCACTAAAAACATTTTATAAAATGATAGATAAAATATCCAAGATATTATATATGTGAGTAACAGTAATAGTCGAACCTACATATATTTTATAGGAAGTTAAGAATTATGAAATTAATATGTGCTACAAGTTTTTGAAATTTAAAACTATATTACAATAAATAAAACACAACTACATAAGCCAATATCATTTATAAATATCTAACCAAGAAAATGTGTTTGTTTATTACTTTTCTAACGACGCCACATAACATTTTTGTGACCTCATTTTAAAACAAAGACAGACAAACATTTAACGCTAAACACATATGTAAATCCTTTTTTATTTTGACAACTTAAATAAGTTTATCTTATAGCCAAATACAATAACTTTTAATCACTTTTAAACTATGTTGCAGATTGATGCATTCTGAAATTAGGGGTTGAATATTTAATGTATATTTATCTCTAATATATAGAATCGATTTGCACTAAAAGAGTTATACATTTAGTAGACACTTTAAATTAGCTCAAGATAGGGATAGAGTGTAATAAGGTGGACTGGATAGCTTGTAATAAGGTGAAATGGATAAGTTATAACTAGCTCTAGATAAGGATAGAGTGTAATGAAGTGGACTGGATAGAACTAGCTCAAGATAGGGATAGAGTGTAATGAGGGGGACTGGATATAATTAGATCAAGATAGAGATAGGGATAAGGTGTAACTAGGAGTTAACTTATTTACTTAACCAACACTTAATAATTTATAAAGAAAATAATATAAATTACAACAATTGTGAGGGCTGTTATATTGAGTCCTGATTGAAATACAATATAATTATTGGTTTTATAAATAAACCAATAAAAACATTTTATAGAATGATTGATTAAATAGCCAAGATATTATATATGTGAATAACAGTAATAGTCGAACCTACATATATTTTATAGGAAGTTAAGTATTATGAAATGAATATGTGCTACGAGTTCTTGAAATTTAAAACTATATTACAATAGCTAAAACACAACTAAATAAGCCAATATAATTTATAAATATCTCCACCAAGAAAATGTGTTTATTTAAAACGTTTCTAACGACCCCACGTAGCATTTTTGTGACCTATTTTTTAAAACAATGAAAGACAGACATTTAACGCTAAACACATATATAAATCCTTTTTTCTTTTGATAACTTAAATAAGTTTATATTATAGCCAAATACAATAACTTATAATCACTTTTAAAGTATGTTGCAGATTGATGCATTCTGAAATTAGGGGTTGAATATTTAATGTATATTTATCTCCAATATATAACATCTATTTGCACTAAAAGAGTTGAACATTTTGTAGACACTTTAAATACCATTAACATACAAATACTTCGTCATTAATTTCAATTAACTTTGAATTATTTTACTCTTCATATTTAAAAGTTTAGATACAAACACCTTTGGAGCTTATAAAATAAATAGCAAAATTATATCACTTCAGATAAATTATATAGTAAAGTAATTATTTTAAATTCTTTTAGCACCATTTTTCCACTGACTGACGTTGGTTAAACAACGAGTGTACTGTAAATAGTAATATATATATATATATATATTAATTTTTAAACCATAAAAATGGATAAATATACAATCGAGCTAAACTTTAAAAATACTTAAAACTAAGAGTCAAGATATATACAAATTAAATAAAAGTTTTATTAAAAATGTTTATGAATTTAAATAATTTTGAAATTGTATTCAAATTCAATTATTAAAATTGTATGTTTTAACTTTCTTTCTTATTTTGAAAATTGACGCCACATAACATTTTGTGACCTATTTTATAAAACAAAGACAGACAAAAATTTAACGCCTAACACATACATAAATCCTTTTTTCTTTTGACAACTTAATTAAGTTTATCTTATAGCCAAATACAATAACTTTAATCACTTTTAAACTATGTTGCAGATTGATGCATTTTGAAATTAAGGGTTGAATATTTAATGTATATTTATCTCTAATATATAGAATCGATTTGCACTAAAAGAGTTATACATTTAGTAGACACTTTAAATTTTTAAATTCTTTTAGCACAATTTTTCCACTGACTGACGTTGGTTAAACAACGAGTGTACTGTAAATAGTTAAAAATATATATATATATTAATTTTTAAACAATAAAAATAAATAAATATACAATCGAGCTACACTTTAAAAATTCTTAAAACTAAGAGTCAAGTTATTTATAAATTAAATAAAAGTTTTATTAAAAATGTATATGAATTTAAATAATTTTGAAATTGTATTCAAACTCAATTATTAAAATTGTATGTTCTAACTTTCTTTCTTATTTTGAGGATTGATTGAATTTTATCTTTGGAATTTGTATTTTTTAATTAATTCCTAATAAACTTTATTCATTAAGTATATTCCATATCTCTAATAACTATGAGCCAACGAATCAAATTATTTGTGAGTTATAAACAAAAGTTTCACTGAGAGATCTAGGCATTGGATGGAGTGAATCATATTTTTATCTGTGTTTGTCATGTTTAGACACATTGTTATTAAAAATTCAGAATTTTATAGTTGTTAATATTAGAGTCTGTCATCCTTAATAAAACATTTTACTCCTGTTCTAAATAATCTTTCAATTTGTATATAAAACGAATCCTACAATTTAATATAAACACAGGTAATTAATAATTATATAATGAATACAAATTAAGTTTTCACTATTTTTATTTTTAATTAAAACATAATTACGAGTATTTATTCCATGAATATAAACTTTAAAATCAATGTGTTTTGAAGAGTTTTTTTAAAATTTTAAATATAAGCTTTATTTAACAATGGTATATTTAATAAAATTAATTACTACATATTTATTACAATTCTGAATAAAAACATTAATTTGATGAAATATTCTTGAATTTAGATTAAATTTTTATACTCTTAATATCTATACAACCTACTACTCTAAATTAAATTTTCACAAATGAGTGAAGAAAAGCTCAAAGCTAAACCTCCTATGAGGATGTAAAAGGAAGCCAGGACATGGTTGAGTCCCAATGGTTTCAAATTATTTATCTCCTTTCCTCTATTACGAGCCGGTAATATCAGTTCATACATATCCTCGTTAATCCATTTTAAATGAATTCCCGCTTCAACCAGTCTTCTGGCGATAGTTTCGATCCTTTCTTGAAATGGAGAAACATAAGGAAAGTGAATAACAATGATCATTGTTACAGGACATTCCTTCATTATGTGCATCAAAGAGTATCCATCTTCAAAGTAGTCATTAAATTTAACATATAAATGAGTATAATAAGATACATCAACATAAGCTGTTCTTCTATTAAAGGCAACAAGGTCAAGTGCAGTTTTTATATCATTTACAAAATACGTCCTGCTTAGTAATGTTTGTATAGTTACGTCGTTAGGGTCCGTATCCTGAAACATAGTTTGAATATCTTCTCCTGTGCCTGCTGTATTAAGTACAGCTATTTATATTGTAAAATAATTATTTTAAATTATTTTAGCACCATTTTTACACTGACTGACGTTGGTTAAACAACGAGTGTACTGTAAATTGTTTTATATATATATTAATTTTTAAACCATAAAAATTGATAAATATACAATCGAATTACACTTTAAAAATACTTAAAACTAAGAGTAAAGTTATTTAATAATTAAATAAAGGTTTTATTAAAAATGTTTATGAATTTAAATAATTTTGAGATTGTATTCAAATTAAATTATTAAAATGGTATGTTTTAACATTCTTTCTTATTTTGAGAATTGATTTAATTCTATATTTTGAATTTGTATTTTTTAAACAATCCCTAATAAACTTTATTCAAAAAGTATATTCCATATCTCTAATAACTATGAGCCGACGAATCAAATTATTTGTGAGTTATAGACAAACGTTTCACTGAAAGATCTAGACATTGGATGGAGTGAATAATATTTTAACTATGTTTGTCATGTGTAGAAACATTGTTATTAAACATGCAGAATTTTATTGTTTTTAATATTAGAGTCTGTCATCCTTAATAAAACATTTTACTCCTGTTCTAAACAATCTTTCAATCTGTATATAAATAGAATACTACAATTTAATATAAACAAAGGTAATTAATAATTATATAATGGATACATATTAAGTTTTCACTATTTTATTTTTAAATAAAACATATTTACGAGTATTTGTTCCATGAATATAAACTTTAAAATCAATATGTTTTGATTATTTTCAAAATTTTAAATATAAGCTTTATTTAAGAAAGGAAAATTTAATAAATACATATTTATTTCAAATCTGAATAAAAACATTTATTTGGTGAATTATTATAGAAATTATATTAAATGTTTATACTCTTAATATTTATATAACTTATTATTGTGTTAATTAAAATCTCACCAATGAGTGAAAAAAAGCTCAAAGCCAAACCTCCTATGAGGATGTAAAAGGAAGCGAGGACATGGCCGAGTCCCAATGGTTTCAGTTTAACCACCCCCTTCCATTTATTATGCGCCGATAATAACAGTTCATATACATCCTCGTTCATCCATTTTATGTGAATTCCCGCTTCAACCAGTCTTATAGCGATAGTTTCGATTTTTTCTTGAAATGGAGAAACATAAGGAAAGTGAAAAACAATGTTCAATTATACAGGACATTCCTTCATTATGTGCATCAGAGGATATCCATCTACATAGTAGTCATTAAATTTAACATATAAATGAGTATAGAAAGATACATCAAAATAAGCTGTGCTTCTATTAAAGGCAACAAGGTCAAGTGCAGTTTTTATATCATTTACAAAATATCCCCTGCTTACTAATGTTTGTATAGTTACGTCGTTAGGGTCCGTATCCTGAAACATAGTTTGGACATCTTCTCCTGTGCCTTCTGTATTTAGTACAGTTGGGCTCAAATTTTCTTTAATCAATTCGTCCAAAGTATCTATATCACGGTAGTAATGTGGTATCGTCAAGTAGCTGGTCAGACTTCCATTATAAGCTCCTATAAGAACTAAGCTCACCAACAATGTAGACATAACGAAACATCTCTGGGTTAGAGAAAGAGATTTAAAATATGTTGCACCACTTACAATAATTCGAATGGTTTCCAAAATGGTTCCCGTTTCTAAAGTAGCATCCGCTCTAAATATTTTCCAAAATAAAGTAATAATTGGTATGAAAACAAAAATAAGAGTCCAAGTGCTCATAGTGAAGGATAATATGACGTTCATATATTGTGGAATATGTTGGGCTTTGGGCACCAAAATTGTTAGATGGTTTTGGTAAAAGGATGCTGTGGATGTAAATTGATTTTTTAAATGCTTTACGTACATGTTTCCAAATATATCTATTTCTTTATTCGGTCTGCCTTCCCCACCTTTGTTCCTAATTACATGTATCGTTGCGTTCATGCTTTGAATGGTTATTTGAATAAATTCATATTCAACTTTTAAAACACCAGATTTCAAACCATATACAGTTCTGCCTTCAGACAACATAATTTTGTATCCATGTACATTTTTCAATTTGTTTGAGAATATATTATCATATTTTTGTTGGATCAATAGATTTGATGGTTTTAGAAATGAGAATTTATTTTGAAATTGGTTGAAAAACAATGTATTTTGATGGTTGATTAGTGAAAAAAATTCAGATTTCGTTTCATTTTTTCTTAAATATATAGTATTAAAATAAATCAATATCACATTCAAAATGTGATATTCATCCCAAGTTATTTGGAATTCTTCTTTGAAAAAGTTTATTTCTTTTTGATCTTGTGAAGTAACTATTATTATAAATGGTGTCCTTGGGTTACCTAAGAAGGTTTCTCTAAATTGTGTAAGACACATCCAAAAATATTGATTACTTCTCTCAACAAACCAAATTACTACTCTTGGTTCCCCTATAATACCACTAAACAAAAGTTCATCTGTAAACATTTCTTTTAGATCCAAGGCAATGTGCTCTTTCATTTGTAAAGTCAGAGTAGGGAAATATTCCACCAAATGCACTTGCCTGAACAGTTCATTCGAAAGAAGAGGACAGTTTTCCTGTAGAACAACTGTGGCCAGAGGGCGAGGTCCAATTCTTCGGATAACATCAACGATTGAGTGGACAATTTGTGTAAATTCTTTACCAGAACTTACCTGTTTTACTGGTATATGAAGTTTACTTTCACTGTTGCTTATGAAAAAAAAGATTAAAATAGTATTTAAAACTATCATTTTGTATTCTAACTTTTTTTTAAATAGGGTAATAGTATCTATGTCCATCAACTTAATTTTTCACAGTAACTTTAGGGCTAGTTTTAAATCTTAAATTTGTGAACTATTGATATTTTTGAGATAATAATAACAATTTATTTTATATGCAATAAAATATATAATTGATCTTCTTCTCAGCAAATACTATCAAATAACCACTACATCAGTCAGCTATGAAATGTTGAATGTTGATGACAAATGGCTACAATCATATACTTCAATTTTAAAATTTAAAATTAGAAATAAAAACACATATTTAGGCTTATTATTTTATAATATGACAATTAGTATTGATAGTTTAATATTACTTGACAATGCGTAATAATACGTCTGCAACAAAGGAAAAGTGGCAATTAACTCACAATTTAGAAAATTATACAATTTAAACACTTAAGCCTTATTAAAAAGATCAATGAATAATGTTATAATATTGTTTAGGAACTTTAAATTACTTGATATTAAAAACTAGTAATAAAATTATATTTCCACAAAATCGAACGTTTTTAACAGTTGGAGCTAAATTGTTTATGATATTTATTAATAATAGTTAGAATTAAATAATGGTAGGTGGTTTAATTTTTCTAGAGTTAAAGAAAGAACACATAATAAACACCCACACGTATTAATATTTGAAATATTGGTTAAATTATTTTAAATATTATTTATTTTTAATGAATATCAACTTTAAAATCAAAATCCGTTGTCAATGTACCCTGAACACTTGTTACCGCATTTTATAAGTTTTCTTTGGCAATTTTATAAGATTTTCCCATAATCTTGGTGCATGAACTTAATAAGGTCTTTGTTTGATCCATACGTCCACTTAATAAGGTCTTTATTTGATCCCGACGTCCACTTAATAAGGTCTTTATTTGATCCCTACGTCCACTTAATAAGGTCTTTGTTTGATCCCTACCTCCACTTAATAATGTCTTTGTTTGATCCATATTTCTCTTTTTACTAACTGTGGTATCAAAAACTATGAGTGTTTCTGTCCTTAAAGGACCTAGTTATTGACAGAATTTGTCTCATATAGAGAATAGTGTTATGAGAACAATGTTGTCATTCTGGTTGGACAACAGGCTCACCAAGGCGCGTATTATGGATTTGGAAAATGATTGTCAAATTTGAAACAATGCAAGAGACTAGAAACAATAAAGCCCAGTAGGAAATCGTGTAAAGAAGATGTTGGGTACCTTTTGGGATACGAAAAAATTACCACTAAGCAAAAAAAAAAATCTAAATAGATTTTGTCTCGAATTTATTTAAGACTAGTCTGAAAAACTTGAAAAAGTCAGGGAATTTTATAATAAAGAATTTGTAGCTACCTTTATGTAAAACCGCTTTTAATCAATCAAAACTAATCTAAAATACTATGAGAACAGGTCTGAACGCTAATGGTATTTACTAAACTCTCCTAACTTAACTTCATAAATCTTTCTGGTTGAGATGTTGTACTTATGGAATGGAAAATTATTCTTGTACTGTATATTTCTGAAGTAATATTATTATCATGTCGTATATTGTATGGCCAAAATAAGGTAGAATAAGTTCAATTGAAGTGAATCCAAATCATAAAGTAACATGTATTTAAAAAAGTGTTTATCCGATAAAAATCTGAAAATTTTTACTCCAAATAGATTCTACTGTTCTGTTGGTTGACAACACCTCTTGGAATAGAGTGAAATTTATCAAACATTTATAATTATTCATCGAGCTATTATTTTCCTCTCTGAAATTGTAAATAGAAATTATATTATGTAGCTTCAAGGTTTAAGGCGTCAATATAACAATAGATTAGTATCTTGATAAACGGGATATCGGGTTAACATCTTCACCGGCCCTATTTAAGCTTTTTTAATAATTGTATCCTCCATCCACAATAATGCAGAAACACTTCTCTAAAATTCAAACTTCATCATCCATAACTCATCAGGGTTACTAGTACATATACGCATAACCCGAACAGGTAGTAAGACGAAGTACTTTATATAAAATATTATATATAACTTTCTATCGTGGAAATATTGTGTAGTAACTGAAAATCTGTAGCCTTTATTTGTCAAAATTTCTGTATTTTTAAAGAAAAAATATGACTATTGTTTCATAGGAAAAACTAATTACTGCAATGTTAAAACACTTCAATACCATGTAGCCTCACACTGAATATATTACTTATGGCTTCATCATTAAAGTGGTGCGATGTATCCTATCTTATGATATATTACATATGATCTCATTATTAATCTGCTGCGATGTAACCTATCTCATAATATATTATTTATGACCTCTTCATTAATCTGGTGCGATGTATCCTATCTTATGATATATTACATATGGTCTCATTATTAATCTGGTGCGATGTAACCTATATTATAATATAATACTTATTGTCTCATCATTAATCTGGTGCGATGTAACTTATCTTATAATATATTACTTATGGCCTCATCATTAATCTTCTTCGATGTAACCTATCACATAATATATTATTTATGGCCTCATCATTCATCTGGTGGGATGTAACCTATCTCATAATATATTACTTATGGTCTCATCATTAATCTCCTGCGATGTGACCTCTCTCATAATATATTACTTATGGCCTCATCATTAATAAGGTGCGATGTAACCAATCTCATAATATATTACTTATGGCCTCATCATTAATCTCCTGCGATGAAACATCTCTCATAATATATTACTTATAGCCTCATCATTAATCTGTTGCGATGTAACCTATCTCATAATATTGTACATGTTACATCATTAATCTGTTGCCGTATAACCTAGCTCTGAATCTCTTGCCCTGTAACCTCGTCACTAAAGTGTTGCCCTGGGACCATAAGATAGGTCATGTCATTACCAAGTAAGACTGACTCCATGGTTTGTTAAATTCGAGTGACAGCTTCTTGCCTAACAGACAACCTTAACTCTCTTGAGTGCTGTCTTGTGGTGCGCATGTCAACAACCAAGAAGCAGATCGTGTTGACAAATTATGTCAACAACTGAGAGGAGATCACCACACGGTAATTATCAAAGGATATTTATTTTAATTCTTAGCCTGTAGGGCAATTCCCATCACACTTTTGGATCCTTACTCAACAACAGTTTACATTCATTAGCCTTTCGTAAACGAACGACTAATTAGAAGACTTAATATTGAACTGTAATAACTAAAAATATTCCTGGCAAAGTACGGATTTTATTGATAATATTTTGATTAGTCACCCAGATATTGTATTTATTCAAAACAATATGTAATTAAGTAACTTTATAATAAGTTATAGTGAACGAACCACTAATTAGAGGACTTAATATTTATCTGTAATAATTAAAATTATTACTGACAAAGTATGGAATTTATTGATATTGTTTTGATAGTTATCCAGATATTGTATTGATTAAAAACACTTTCATTGAACGTGCACTTTTTGACTAAAATAATAATATTAATACACAAAATGATTCTATTAGTACAAAAGATTAAAATTATATTCGCTTTAGCACATATTACACAATATCCAATATCCAAGCCGTGAATTTAGTTTGAAGAAAACATTTTATGCTTATGGTTAATGGACACTGTGCTGGCTACAATCTTTTTAACCAACATTTGAAATTTTATTAACATGATGATATGAATATGATACAGTTTTAATCGATAACCTAGCATTTTTTTTGTTCAATGAATAAAAAGTTTTTATTACGATAACTTAACGTTTGAACTCAAGACTTTTAGATACGAACTAATCATGACACAACACATCTTTGTTTTTTGAAGTATATACATTCGAATTATATAAGCCTATCTTGTTTTATAACTTTAAATAGTGCATTGATAAACCATTATTATAATTATTTATTCATTTGGCGTTTTAAATTTCCAACATATTTTATCACAAATTCATGCTATGTACAGTACCTAATAAGGTTAAATTTGAATAAACGATTAACCCTACAGCAAAGATGGGTCAGGTTTTAATATTAGACGCATTTACAATATATTCAAAGTATTTATTTAAACAAATTAGATAAAAATTCAAATCAAACACGCTCATAATATTATATAGTTATTATTTCAGCTTTCCTAACATAACCAATTCAAAGCAATTTGTATAAAAGCTTTCAGAGGAAACTCATTTCTTGAAGTATTATATTTAAAAAGGGGGATCTATAATACTTTCCTACAATTCTCAATTCGACTTCAGGAAAATAATCTTGATAAAATAATAAATAATTTCCGTCAATATTGTCATCTGGACATAAATATTAATAAATATTTCCTATCGTGGTCTACTACAAAACTAGAATGCATTTTGTTACTTTTGATAGTAAAGAACCGTCTCTTTGGCTAGGAGACAGAATTCCTGAGTACAAATCAAGAAGTCTCGGGTTTGAACCCCCTGTGATGCAAATTTTTTATTGTGATGCATTGCTTCTGGAATAGAGTCAAATTCAACCTCGTGAAGACAAATAAGAAGTTAATAGTATAAATAACAGTTCCGGTTTAGAAAACAGAGACT